>CATKUY010000101.1:0-20639 GCA_949802685.1 Dicyrtomina minuta | reverse complement strand
TTGAGAAGCTATTTTTGCAATTATTTACGTACATTCAAAAGTAGCCATAGCTGAAAATTTAATTAAAAGGAGATATAAACTTCCTGAACGGGACAATCATGTAGTAATTATCTATATATTTCCATTGCGAATTTACTAACGATACTTGTGCATATTTTGTGTGTCTACAGTTTCTGCACGATACTACGTAATAGTAGATTCTCACTCTACACCACGTAGTCAGCGTCAGGCGTCAGGGCCGGTTAATGCGGCCAGCGCAGGCAGCCCCCACTCCTTGAATTTTCAAAAAACATGTAAATGGAACATTTTGCACTTTTCAAACATATGTAAAAAGAATATTTTGACTTTTCAAAAACATACAAATAGATTTTTTTTGTACATTTAAAAAACATGCAAATAAAACATTTTCCACTTTTCTCAAAACATGTAAATAGAACATTTTGCAATTTTCTGAATCAAGTAAATCGAACCTTTTAAACTTTTCTGAAACATGTAAATACAACATTTTGCTTTTCCAAGGAAAACCATCAAGAAAATTAATCAAAATAGTGGCTTTTGTATGGAAACAAATTGCTGCCTAAAAGCAATTCCTTCGTCCGTCCGGCCCTGGTCAGCGTCATTCCTAGCTTCATTTAATAACACTTATATAATAAGCCAACTAAAGCCATTTAATAGCCACATAAATTCCTACCGTACATACAGTGTGTACTATTCTGGATTTGTAATATTGAATTTCAATTGCTGATGCCGATGATGGGAATGCCGAATGGAACGAAAATTAAGAGTTTCATAGTTTTATTCAATTTTCTGACTAGAAGAGGTTTGATGGTTTTCTGCCGACGCCGGTACCGACACCGATACACAATCGGTATCACTATTGATTTTGATTGTTACCTTAGTAGAAGAGGCTTTCGTGTGCATAAAGATGTGGAGCAGAGGACATGCACTTACTTTTATTTGATATTTGTAGATAGTTCACGTCCAGATGGACACGCAAACTTTTGAATTATTAAATGTTTATGTTCCTGAGTTATTTAAATGTATCTGTGTAAACGTAAATAACAAAAAAAAATTGCATGTTTTTTCATGACTACAAAATCCATAATACTGAGGAAATTTCAAATTCTTATACTTAAAGCGCCTATACTTACAGTGTACCCTATCAGACTCAGTAATCGACAATTGGATGATATGGAACTACAAAGCAATAAGGATATAGGAAAGAGATCGATACGCATTGGAGAAACAGCTTATAGTGTATTATTAGAAAAAATAAAAAACAGTACAGCTTTTCCTATATGAAAACCTGTATTAATCTATGTTGTCTTTGTGAAACTAAAATCCAGTTTGTGGAATTGACAAGAAGACTGAAGGAAACAAGATTAATGGAATTAGCTGAGAATAATAGTGAACATTAAACAAAGATAGAATTTAACATATTTCAATTTTCATTTTCTGCTCAAGAAATTTTCAAGTCATGATGCAAATTACACACATGTAATAATATAATGAAAAGGTGACACGGCTTTAAGGCTTTATACCACCTATAGTATTGTACTGCTATGTATTTTAAGGAATACAATGAATGAGTACAATATAGGATTTATGGTTTATCATTTAATTAAAACTCATTTATCATTTTGAAAGGGACTTCTGAGTGATGTGTGTGGATGCCTGGATGTGCACAATAAAAGATTGACTTCCTTTCATCTCATCTATATAAGTAGTATTATAGTCTTTAAGAAAAGTTTTCGTCACGACCTACGGCTTGCCTCCTCATGTTCCCCATGTTTCTATTCTATTGTGCATTGTACTTTTCCAGTTTCGGATCGGACTTGTATTACATGCGATGATATGGGATCGCAGAATTCGCAGCATCATCGGTTTCGTTTTCGGTTTTTAGGAGCGCGATCCTGAGTTGAGTGGCCGGTGGAGAGAACCGCCGCCGGTTCAAAGAATACAAACAAAAGAGTTAAGAAAGAAGGATTTAAGGAAACATCACCCATCAGCCCATCACAGTCAGGATGACGCAACGAAACGGGATCGCACTTTATTAGCAGTGACCATACTTATTATAATTTTTGTCATTACGTAACCATCACTGTAACAAATTCATTGCATTATAATTTAGACGTCTACTTTTAACCGAAAAGAATTACCAGATTATCACTTCTTTTCGAAGGATTTTTGTCTTCGTTCTCACGCATCAATTTGGAACATCATCCGATGATTTAATTTTTAAAATGGGACATTCATTTTATTCAATTTTAATTAGTTCCCCTAATTTATTCCTCATCATCTTTGGTAATATTCAGAATTCAAATAGTAGTTATACGTTGAACTCCAACGTACAAATTTATTCAGTGTATCAGCATCTGTAATTTGTACTGAAATTACTGAAACAAATATACACACTAGTCGAATACAAAAATATTAATTTACCCAAGTTTTTTTTCATGTGCTCTATCTGCATATGTCTGTAGTCTGTAATATATACAGATTACAGATAGTGTACTATGTACTAAGGCTGTATAGATTGTGGTGATTTGTTTTGTTCCATCTTGTCATTCTCTTCCGTACACAGAGATGTTGTAGTGGTGTGTCTCCATGAGGCGAACGCTCAGCACAGAACCAACTGCCAACTTGTCGTTCTAGTCAAGTGTGCACACTTTTTATCTGTAGCATTCATAATATTTTTGTAGTATATTTAAAAAACTTCAACTTTAAATTCAACTTGTCATGGTCTAGCCAAAGCCAAATTAACACTGACGCTGCCAAGCCCTCTCAGTCTTGACTCTTGAAGGGAAAAAAAAATTTCCGCAATCCAACACCATTTCATCATATTATATACGCAGAGGGGAAGGGAAGGAAAGCCGAAACTGAAACTAAAACTAAAAACCAACCTAATGAATTAGATTGGATTTGGAACTGGATTCCCTTTACTACTGACTGTACAACACACAAAAACAACGGCAACAGCAACGACGATGTACAGCATTTAGAATTTTAGCTTTAAACATCGACAGTCCAAAACATTGAAAACATACAGCACGTTGTGTAGACGTGGAGGCCGCGAGAAGAGGACGGATTAAAGTAGATTCTCAAATTTTTACTAAATTTAAAGGGGGTGGTTGGTGGTAGTGGTAGTGGTTAAAAATGACGAAGAAGTCACGGTAACAATGTGAGTATAGAGGCGAAAAAAATAACAATATATATGTATAAATAATGGAAGCCGACGGAGATGACAAAAACACATGATGAGATGATGCGAGCGATGCGATGGCGATATGTGATGGGCCGGTGTGGGAACGTAAACGTTAAAGTTAAGAGGAAACTTTAAATTTTTGGGTAATCAGGATCAGTGGGTTTTAGTCGTTTTAGTTTTAGTTAAACATATGTATACTTGTCGTTGTACTTGTAGTCTTTTAGCAGCAGTAGTAGTAGTAGTGATAAAGATACGAGGGAATGAAGCTACCGCTTCCACCACCATTTCATAGCTTCAACCAACGGAGCATACATAATTCCATATTCCTTTTTCTTGAGAGTCTTTTGCTTGATCCATCCCACAAAATCCTCGAGAAACCTAAAACCAGTGGATGCATAAGTAGCTATGTAAGGTCGAATTATGTACATGTATGCAATTATAAATAGAGACAAGCCAGCAGCGAGCCAGACCTGGTGAGTGTGAAGCCAAAAGACGCATGTCAGCACCGAGTTAAATGAGAAAGAACCCGGGATCCGGTTTAGTTCACATCCTACCATGCTGGCCGAGTCTTTCTCCAGCTCCTGCGAGAGTCACATCGCTCTTGCTCTCCGGTCGGGAGGTCGTCGTCGTCATCATCATCGCTATATAGTATCAACAGTTCAACACAGTAACAATATAAAATAAAAAAACAATAAATAAAATTACTATTACTACTCAAATCCACATTTTTGATTCAATTTTTAATCTCAAATAATATACTATACATATATATATCTATCTATATACAACAAACTCTAAAATCCTTCCTTCGACTCCCAACCAACCCAAAAAAAAACTCCAAACTCCACTCGTTCTCACAGTTTTCCACTTCCTTGAACAATACAACTTGAAACTTATAAATAGATAATATCCACCAAATCTTTTCACCCGTTGTACATCTGTAACTTATTTATTCATAATATAGCTCCACAAAACTCTTGACTAAACTTTTCACGCTGTGTTGCCATATATCGACACCTTGTAGTGAACTTTCCTCTCTCAAGTTTCATTCTACATCAGTGTTTGGAATCTCACGATCGTTATCAATCTGAATCTTTACCATCTTTTCTCGACACCCGAGACCGTGAACTACTTTACCAACCAACTTACAACAGTTAACACGAATATATATAAGAAAGTTTAAATAAGAATATGAAATATTTAAGAGAAAAACAATGACTCCTTCCACAACTACTACAATTACTACTACCACCACCACCATTTACGCCTACTACTACTAAAGCCAGTAGCACAGTACTTACTTTATAGAATTTACCAGAAACCGCAGAACCAGTCTCTACACACAAACTTAATGTTCACATTCTTAAAGTCACTCTAATATTCTAATGATATAAAAAAAATTAACAAATTGCACTATTTATTAAAATTTACGCACAAAAACATACGTTGTAACCTTTAGATCTTCCGCACTATACAAAATATACAACTCAATGAATAATTTAATACATACACGAAACGACCATTTTTAATAACGATAAAATTATTCATCTAATAAAACGAAATACTTACTAGTTACAAATCCAAATACGCGGTGAAATACGGAATGAGTTGGTGACTGTCTGTCGACTCTGACTCTGACTCCTGTACGAGCGATTTTTACGACTATTATAATATTTAATGTGAAAAAAAATATTTAAAAATTCCCTCAAAAAAACTTAAACAGCCAACAAAGAATGACGTACTTAGTGGTCGACGTAGGACATAGTTTGCAAGAGTGAAAATTAGAGAAAATTTTACATGCTTAGAATTAATCTACAAAGTGGACACCATTCAAGAGGAATGAGCATATAGTTTCAGTTTCCCTACTTAAAAAAAACATTAAATAACTTTCGAGCCTGGTTTAGTTTTGAAGACTGAATATTCATTCAGACTTACACGGGGAAATCCTGCAGAATGTAACGGAAACGGCCTATCATCATCAGTATAGAGTCAACAACAAAAGTAATCTCTGTGTAGGAAAGGACCAGTCCAAATTCAAATCCAAATCCGAATCTAAATCCAACAGCCGACTTTACCATACCATACCATACCATAGGCAAGGTAGTGAACTAATTCAATACACGGACTACAACTAGAAGATACACAGAGATACGGAGGACGAGAAAGAAGAGAAGTTATTCATAAAGGATCCGCGTGACGTAGTATCTGTAATGAGTTGAGGAAACCTCAACAGCAACAATATTACAGTCAAGCTGAAGAATTTTTACTAAAAATACACAATCTGCAGGCCTTGTTAGTTTTTTTTTGTTTCTGTCTCACACATACACACAGACAGACAGTAGAGAGAACCTATAGGAAGATCATCATCATCTCGAGAGAACGAAAGAGAGAGAGAGAGATAGGAACGAAACCAGGGAACAATACAGAAGGAAGAAAACACATGGGTCGAGTTCAAGAATAGGACTGATACACATATATAAATATATTCTGGAAGCCACCGATGAGAAGACATGTCTTTTCGGAATGAAAATAAGAGCGGATAAAGTACCATTTCTATCCTGTGCAAAAAGACAGATAGGATTCTCTTGTGTAAATACGGGAGAAGAAGATCAGAGTCAGACACGGAATACCTCCACTCATTGCATATTATATGTTCCTCATTCTGAAGAAAAAGAAAGTTGATGGTGAGCGGAGCCTTGGCTGTTCCTTTTCCTGTGTCCCCATGAATATTCTATTGTATTTTCGTCTCTCTATCTAACATAAAAAAGAGTCTCAAATCTGAGGCTGGAGTGCAATACAGTCCGTTCGTTGTCCGTGTGGAAATCAACAACAAGTAGAAGTAGGAGAGGGAGAGAGATTTTTTTTTCTTCTTTTTTTGAGAGGGCGGACGAGTGACGGTGTGAACGAGAAGACAAAAGTGAGAGAGCCCCATATAGTTTTTGGAAACGGAAATTTAAAAATTACAAATTACAAAAATAAAATTACAAAAATAATAACATGAATAAATAAAATTTGAAGATAATAATAAAATATTTGAGAATTAATTCATATATTTATTTTTAACGAACGGGAAGAAGGAAGGGCGAAACATACAAATTGAATTTACTGTAACACACACACACACACACACACACACTCAAAAAGAAGAGAGGAATAGTTTTTTATAATCCTTTTGCTCCTCTCTTTCTCTCTCTTGTGCGGGTGCTGGTAGTCTCGGGTCAAGAAGTGGTGGGGTGGTGATATAAGAAAGAAAAAAAATATTTTAACGAGTTACACGAAATATAATCAAATATAATGCAAGCAGCATCTCCTGGAGGTTACTCTGGTGCGGTGGGTGCGTCACCAGCCGCTGGACCAGGTGGTGTGACCAGTGCAAATGTGACAGCTTACGGCCCTAAACCTGTTAACGGTGGTCGCTTTGATTTCGACGACGGAGGCACTTACTGTGGTGGATGGGAAGATGGAAAAGCACATGGTCATGGAGTTTGCACTGGACCCAAGGGTCAGGGAGAGTACTCTGGCTCTTGGCATTTTGGTTTTGAAGTTTCTGGGGTCTACACTTGGCCAAGGTGAGCTTCTAATATTTTTCCTAAAATTTTGTTTCCTAACTCAAAATACAATCCACTTCACTACGCACTACACTATGAACTGCATGATGCTGTGACTGTAACTAACCTTTGCACGCAAAATGCAATTTATTTTGTTCAAGTGCACGCAGACTACAGACAGATCCAGAGGATCAAGCATTATCATCATTACTATTTACAGTCATTTAAAATTTAAAGCAACTTCCGAGTGTTGTTTATATTAGAATTGAAAAAAAATTACTCAAAGCTCATCTTTTTATTTCGACTCGTCAACCAGATGATAATGTGAATATGAATGGAAAAACGGTTTTATTTTACTGAGGTTTTCAAACTGTAACGGCTACTCATTGCCTATACTCCTGAACTCTCGAACGAATGAATGAGTCTACACAAATATTATTATGCGGTGTGCGAGGGAACTAGAAAAAAGGTACTATATTACACACGTTTATAGTCCTATAGTTATTATTCATAAAAAAAACTCATAACGTTCATTGATGCTCCTCATATGTATATAATATGGTATCGTATCATATCGCTAGTATTTTTTTTATCTGTTATTATTTTTATGCTGAAAAGCTTTTGTGAAGAAACCATTCTGTAGGAACAAGAGGAGCCTGCGACATCCACATCATCTTCAAAGCACACTACAAAGTATAAACTTGCATCTTGTGCAGAGTGAATCGAGAGAAAAAATTCTTGAGTTTTAAGACTCTTCTCTCGCGTTTGGCTTCTTACTAGTATTCAAATTTTGCGATACACATTTCCCATTATTTTGTAGCCCAATTCGGATTTTGGCGTCATAACCCAATGTGTGTGTGTGTGTGTGTATTGGAAAATTTGAATGGTTTGTTATGTTAATTTTATGTTATTGGTATGGGTATAGTAGCACTCTGCGCTGTTATGATTATATGTTCAAGTTGAAGTTGAAATTGATACCTACATAAAATAAAAGACAGTCTCATCATACAAGTAGCTATTGATTATATTTCCCTTGGACATCCTTCCCATCTCCAACTTTGTTTGGCTTTGCCTTCGAAAAAATGGAGCGCTAAAAAGAGTACGTTTATTTATTAGACGAAAAATTACTACAAGTTAAAGTCAAAGCTTATATACATTGTGTAAGAAATTGTGCGGAGCTATCTGAAAATAATGAGATATAAAATATGAATAACAATACAGTAGTATTCTTACACAGTACAGATGCCTATAAAGTTTCTTATTGAATTCTCCATTACAAATATTACAATGGGTTTCGTCTTCGTGTGGAAAGCTCGGAGTGTAAACAGTACAGATAGTAGATCAAAATTCAAAAGATCCTATAGATTGATATAGTGATATTAAAATTAAATAAAGTTTTTAAGGAGGAAAAACCAGAGATTGTATATCCAGTATAGAGTATATAGGGCGAACATTTCCCAGTAATTTTGTGCCTTACCAATTTGAGCATAATAAGATTAGCCTTTGAGAAGGTACTTAAACCAACTTAGTTAGTACATCTCGTGCGGTATATTATATACACATATGCTGGAGAGGAGTCCCTGTCTCAAAGTGAACTCAAGCTGGGGGGCTATTATATGGGGCTGATGTTGAAAGTCCTGGGTCAGGTTTTTTTGATGATCACGTCGAGGGACTGGGACTGTACATACATGATGTATTTATGTATGCTTAGTATACATTTTTCAGAGTAGTGAGGTTTCCGTGACCGTGGAGGATTGGAATTAAAGATACGCGGAGGAAGGATGTTGGAGCGTCAGGTCAGGAACGAGAGAGGGATCTTTTCTCCGATGTGAGGAGGAAGTAATAATTGAAGTTCGCATACCTTATCCGGTCTTTTTATGTTCCATTTTCTGTGGGCACGTTGCTCGAACCGGGGAGTGTGTCAGTGCCTGTGCCATTACCAGTACCAGTTCCCGTGCCCGCGTCAGTTTCCGTTCCAGTCCCAGTTCCAGTCCCAGTTCCAGTCCCAGTGCCAGTGCCAGGGCAGTCAGTACATGTAGCCACAGCTTGGAGAGAATAAAAAAAAAGTGGGAAGGAGAGGAATCATTTAGAATGTGAAAGTTGACGGCGAGCAACAACTCAAAAGGCGAGAGGAAGTATGAAAGTAGCTGTTTGTCTTTAGTTCTTTAGTGAGTACATATCTGTAGGTACTTTACAAGTTAGACTTTCCTTTTTAGTCTCCAGTCCACCGTCCGTCCGTGTCCGTAGTCTCCAGAATTATAAAAGGCTATATAAGGTGACTCCTGTAAATAGTAAATAATGGATATGCCCCTATAACCATGGTGTAAGTTTTAAGGGAATACTGATAATAAAATATATGCAATCATGTGAGAGAGAGTGCACAGCAGTACATGGTGGCAACGAGCTCTGTTTTACTTTCGCGAAAGCCTTTTTTCCTTGATGTGATTTTCTTTCCCATCCATTTCCGTAGTCAAAGGCGAAGGAAGAGGTTCTCAGAAAAATTTTCACGAGCGCGTTATGTAAACTATGAAGAATGTGGAAACGACTTCTGCTACAAGTAAATAAGTGCATGTTGCTCAGAGGCTGATGGCTGATATGTTGGTCGACTCTCCTATATAACTATTACCTACGTATCACGATTACGATTAACTACTTATGTACAAGCTGCATGGAGAGGGAGAGGGAGTAGGATCAGTACTAAAATACATCATCCAGTCATCCTTCTGGTTCTGGTGCCTACAAGTACATCTACTACTACTACTACTACATCAACGATTACCATTGAGGACTCATGGACAGGAAATAACGAGCTTTTTTTTCTCCCTTCCAATTTATTCATCCTCATTTTTGTACATGGCATGCTGCTGCTTGCTCTCTCAGGATTTACAATTTTCCTCCTCAAAAATACAAAAATACAAAAAATGACGTGTTTCACAAGATGTTTATTAAGCTTGGGATTACACACAAAATGCGCTGGGTTTAGGAATAACATCTTTCCCGTGCTAAACGTTTTCAATTTCCTCCGAGTAATTTGGTTTATTTTTATATTTTTAAATAATAATCACATAATATTGCCTACATATGTATTTAGACTCCTGCTTGGATTTAGAAATGAGCTAAAACTTGAGTGCTATTAGATAAATTAAATTGTGTGAAACCACAAGAATTTTTGACGGGAGCATCTTCTTTTTCTTCTACTGCTTCCTGCGTAGGCAGAGCTTATTGATTAGTAGGACTGTAGAATTTGATTATTCTCTGACATGTACGAAGAGTATTTGAGGAGTGTTCTAACTGCAGGGTTTTCCTACGACCTACACTATAACAGAGATATGATGGGAGCAATCGTGTAATAGAATTAATCAGGACAAAATCGGATCGAATAACTAGAGTTTTGTCAGTAAGTGGGGGTAACTGACAGGGAGAAGTTAGGATTATTTGAGCTTCAGTCTTTCTGATCCTGGTCCCGGTCCTGGTCCCGGTCCGGGTATATGTTTGTCAGTAGGTAGGTAGGTAGGTATTGTCTGGATACAAAGTCGAGATACCTGGGCAAGGTGTCCAAATAGTTTCATATCCATGCAATCAAATGGAAGCGGCAGGGTTTGAACACCTTGCCCAGGTATCTCGACTTTTTATCCCGACAATAGGTAGGTAGGTAGGTAGGTAGGTAGGTAGGTAGGTAGGTAGGTAGGTAGGTAGGTAGGTAGGTGAACTTCCTCAATGAGGAGAGACTTATGTGTAGACGGGGAAGGAGGAAGGATGATAGAGATTGACGATAAGTTGAAATTACAAGGGTCTGTCCATGTAGTCACACATCGCTCAGGAAGAAAAAAAGTAGAAAAGTTTTCATGACACATATCTATTAAAGTAGGGACCGTTTCCGATATCTCTATCTTTCATTCGGTAGGTCCTTTCTACTACCAGTAGTCGCCTGCAAAATCAAAATCAAACTCAGCCTTAACTGACTCTCTCTCTCTGCCTCAATCAAACAAACATCTGGAATCTGGAGGGAAACTACTACGGGGGAAAGCAAGTGCTATCACAAGAAATATGTATGCCATGCTTTTATGCTTGTTACAGCTCCAGTAATTTAATACAGACTGAGTGACGCTTATTGTTTACTGTGCACACAATTCAGTCCGTCTCCTCCTCCTTCGTCTGCACTTCTGTCACACAGAAAATCCCGGAAAAATAAGTGTGGAGGCAAAGGTTCATGTTGGTCATGGTAGTTGTCGTTGTTTGGCTCTCTTGAACTTTCCGATTTGGATTATTCGGCCTCTCGGTCTCGGTCTCAGTTTTGGATTCGGATTCGGATTTGGATTCGGGGAAAAAGGACTAAAGAAGGAAGAGAAGCATGACATGACAGGATGACTTTATTTATACAAATAATATACTTATTACATAATATGTGTGTGGTATTCCTATGATTTTGCAAACATCTTCAAACTTCAAGTGAATACAAATAGAGTGGGGCACGGGGCAGACACATACACACATGCCATGACATATTATTCGCATGGCTGGAACCACTCTGCACTGTAGGAAACAGTCAACGAATCAACATTCAACACGGCTGTGGATGTGTGTAAAAAGTGAAGACAGTAGGAGTAGGATGTAGATAGGAGTTAGGAGGCTGTGTAGCTCCTGCTCACTCCATTTCTACATTATTCTTTTGTTCCTTAACAAGATAAAGCAAAGAGCAAACTGGGGAGAATCTATTAAAACCGCACAACTCACATACAGCTACAACATGTTGCACTCAAAAGTTTTTTTTGTTTCCTTTATTTCATTTCCTTTTGTTTTGGGATTTGGATTTAGGAAAACTTCCGCCCCCTATATCCTCAGAATATTTCAGGTATATATGTGGTAGTCCAGAAGCAGTTTAGTCCTTTGGCCCAAAGGACTAGTCCAGAAGCCCAGGATTCTTCTGGACTAGTCCACAAGGGCAGTCCAGAGGCCGCCGCGGCCTATGGGCTGGCCAGTCCAGAAGCCGATGCAATGATATAGAATGCATCATTTTAATACATGTAGAATTTAGAATATGCTCAGTAAAGGCAATAAGAATAAGATACAATTACCTAATTAGATTTTAGATGCAATGTAAATGAATTTTAAATGTAGATTCCATACGTGTCGTCAGGTATTAATTTTGGGCGAAACGAATACAAGTAGTAATTAGTCGCAAAATGGCATCCAGCACGATTCCTCAGTTTATGGACACGAGCTAACAAATTTTCGATTTAATGGCAAGTTTTTCTGTGCGCTGCTTTTCCTAACTAACGAATACGTTATACCAAGAAGGCCAACTGAATATATAAAGGCCTAATATTGTAACTAAAAAGTTTGTAGCCACAAAAGTTTGAGTTTAGCTCGTAAAAGCCACCAGGTGCCTCTGCGAGTCGTCCTTTAATGAACCAGCTGAAACCGTTTTATTGCTTGTTTACCATGCCAGGTCAAACTTTAATTAGTAGGTCTTTCTGTAAATATTGAAAGGTTAATTAAATAACAAGAGGTTTGAGTTTACATTTCTTGCACAGTTGAGATTAAAGCTTATGCACAACTATCTATGCTTCGAGTATACATACATCTATAACTGTGATGTGGTTATTATTTGAGTTGGCCTTGCCAACTTACCTTCTCGTAATTGCTTTAAGGCTCCAACAGTAATTAGTGGTCACTAAGGAGCACCGAAGGAGATTCCAACCACCCAGTGACGTATACCGTACAACACAGGGCCGTATGCGATTAGCAGTGGCCGAGGATTGAAAGGTCTGAGAATGGAAATTTCGTTCCAGTCTGCAGTCCTAACCGCTCACCCAAGCACGCCTGCTTTCGTTGTGCACTCTCTCGTCAACACGGTAACATCCCACACTCTTATTTATTTGCACTCTTTAGTCACATACCCGAATCTTCGTGAAGACAAGTTAGTGATTTGTTATCGTCGCACGTAGCACTGAGCCTGACCGTTAACTTTTGTTCCAAAATTTGAATCACATTTAGTGTGAAAGCAATGTCGAGTTCTACTGCGCAAGTAATACAGTCTCAATGCTATACGCGAAGATAGTAGATGGGACCAAGTATTGACTTCTCAGCTGCCCCAACAACATCCTCATCCACAAAACTTAATCCTAGCGCATGTGTGTTATTTTTTGTAAGTATTGCTTAGTATTTAATGCAAAGGGATGTACAAATATTCACCTAACTAATAATACTAATTCCTGACGACACGTATAGAATCTACATTTAAAATTCATTTACATTGCATCTAAAATCTAATTAGGTAATTGTATCTTATTCTTATTGCCTTTACTGAGCATATTCTAAATTCTACATGTATTAAAATGATGCATTCTATATCATTGCATCGGCTTCTAGACTGGCCAGTCCATAGGCCGCGGCGGCCTCTGGACTGCCCTTGTGGACTAGTCCAGAAGAATCCTGGGCTTCTGGACTAGTCCTTTGGGCCAAAGAACTAAACTGCTTCTGGACTACCACATAGATATCTGTCTGTAGTAGGATGTGAAAACTAAAGATAGGAAAAGTTATCAACAATTTTATTGTTGGTAACATTCGTGGAGATATGCATTTTAGTGTAGTAACTTTAATATGTGCACCAACTTTTTAATTTTAATAGAGTATAGAGTACAGAGCGTGCAGTACTACGCATATTATAGTTACTGGGTATACGGACGCTTTCTTCCCGGACTTTTTCCTCCCGGACATTTTCCTCCCAACTTCGCACTGAGGACATTTTCCTCCCAGTATTAAAGTGACATCATTAAATAAACTAGTATTCCTTCCCAGAAAATTTTTGTTTTTGTTTTGATCGTACGGCGATTTGGACGTACGGCGATTTGGACGTAAGGCGATTTGGACATACGGCGATTTGGACACGGCGATTTGGACGTACGGCGATTTGGACAAGATTGGTAACTTGCAAATGATTAAAGAGAGTAAGCGCTTGATTCAAGTCTTTTGAGTAAAAGGCCCTTAGCCACAAAATGAACCTGCAAAATTATTGTGAAATAGTGTATGTAATTATTGTAAATTAAGAGTATAGTTTACAGAAAAAGCTGTTGAAGATGTTATATAATTACAATAAACTTATCATTGTGGCTGAGGCAATTTCGCGTTTTGTTGAATAAATCCTATAATGTCTGATTCTTTCAACCCTAGTGACAACAGCGCTTCAATTGCTTCGAGAGCCAATGGACACTCCTAAACCATAAATAAATAAACATTTAAAACCAAAAGAAAATTACTGCAGTTTGCTTGAAAAATTATGAAATAATTTGGAATGCCCGCAAAACTTCTTTAAAAGCAATGACTGCCGCTCTTCGCATTCCATTTTCCAAATACAGTTTTCCTAAATCTATAATTATACGCTTTGTTCTTTGCTTAGCTTAAATACTCTGAAGCATACTTAAAGCCTCTAAGAGTTTGTTGCAACGTACGTTTGCACTGTAGATCTGAAAAATTACAGACCAATTCATATTAAGCTAATATTTTCAATTTTACTACAATTAAGAACAAGCAGTAGTATTACGTCCACACTCTCGTCACGCTCGCTCACGAAGCAAAATAGAGGGTTGAAAATATATAAAACTGGGAACTTTATTCGTAATAAAATATCAAAATTAAACAAAATATGAAATTTTACCATTGCTGCAACCTTAAGCTATTTGTTCTTTCAGCTGCGGAGTAAACTTCATCAATGTTTTATAAATCTGAAGTGCTGTTCGGTAAGCTGAATTAGCTCGTGAGTATTCTACCTGTCCTCCGGCAAAAGCCTTGTAGGAACATCCCTGTGGCAACTGCCTAGTGCAAACGTAAGCATCTGGAAGTTCCCCTCTATCACATGTCATCTGAGGGGAGCCTTTGGACAGTAGCCACCAGAAAGATGTTTTTCCTTAGAAAGAAGTGAAAATGAATGAAAAGAAGTTTCCTTTTCAAGCCCGTGTTCGAATATTAGAAAAAGTTACAAATTTTTCTTTAATTTTATGTTTTGGGTATCTCAATTTGCTTGCCTTACCGGACCGATTTCTCCACATGTCACCCTTACTGTGGTAGCCTCAGCGTAATGTCCTTCGCGTTTTCAAAACTGCTTGGTTGCTTTTGCTGAGTTGTAACTGCCTACTGTCAACTACCCCGTGGCGATTGCCTGGTAGCACCTGCATGGCATGTAGGAGGTTTAAAATTGGATTTTCATTCGTCTGTGTTGCCAGCTTTAGATGTTTCCATGGCTTGTTTTTGATTCTTTTGTTTTTGGCACTGCATGCGACACTCGATTTTATTCTAATCTTTCCTACTTTCCGTTCAGCAAAAACTCGTTCTTTACCTTGATTTCCCTCTTCCCTTTGCTCGTGTTTCGGTCATATGTGTCCTATGAAGACACGTGAGGTGTCAAAATGACCGTATATTAATTTTGTTTCGTTGCCTGCCGCATTTTATACTACTTTTTGCCTGTGTGTTGGTTTGTTTTCACCGTTTTTCCGAACGCATTTTTTCCCAAAATGGGTTGAACGGATGTCGATCCCTCATACTTCCGGGTTAAATTTCTTTCAATGTCTTGCCTTATTTCTTGTCCTTGGTTTGTTCTGTATCTTAGACTACCATTGTGGAGTTGTCGCGTTTTTTGACTATACTTTTTGGCAACAGGTAAAGAATTGAAATATTTATATTGCTACCTACATATAATATGTATCGTATCCCGGCTTGGCGGTCCAGTGGTTTGACTACTGGATTGCGGAGTCGGGGGAGTCTGCCCCACACTTGGATTGTGATCAAGTTCAGACAGGGCTTGGAGGCAGCGAGGAGGATTCAGTTTGGGGTAGGGAGATGGTATAAGTGGACTGGTGGTATGTATGTTTATCCGTTGCCCTGTGCAAGAGACGGAGATATATGTGCCTTAATACGGATTTGCTCTGTAGCCAAGCCACGTACTCTTTGTATATACCTATCCTCTCTCCATCTGTTTCTAACTTGTTCCTCTGCAAGTCGTTTCTCTTGTTTACTCTCTCTATCAGTGCAGGGGCAGGCCGGGAAGCTGGTTGGTTGAATTCGTGCTAGAGGAGGGAATTGACAGCCCTCAGCTATTACGATGTAACCTTCCAGCGGTCCGCGGCTACGCCGGAAACAAATTGGCATGCGGTGACGCAGCGTAATCTATCTGTCCAATCAGGTCTGCAGTAAGTGAGCAACTATCTATATAAATACACATTAGCGATGCGAAGCCCATGCGGTACAGTATGATACTGTATCGCGGGTTCTTCAAATCATACAATAAAATTGTATAAAGAGTGAGTGAAATAACTTGGAAAGTTGAAAACTCTATACTCAATACATACATTTATAATATGTATCGCCATAGGCGATTCGATAAAGTTCTCTCAAAAATAGGTTTTCGTATCCTTAGGCGCTGAATCTCGAACGAGAGCGCTTGCCAAAAATAAAATAAGACAGAGGCATCAAAAATATAATACATTTTATTTGTTTACCTATATTGGCCTTTCAAAATTGAGTTGTTGTGTCTATATTCATATTTACATTATATACTCTACACTAGTGTCTGCACTCACTAAGTACCACGCATTCTTATTTTTACTCACTAGGTATACTACAGAAGTTGTGCAGATCTAAAAACCTACGCCTACATCGTTTCAAGTCCTTCACATCCACAGGGTGTCAAATTTAAATTCTATATGGGGGCAGTGGACGAATCAAAAGGGGGGCATTAATTATATCGGCACTGCATATTTATATCTGTAAAGCAAATAATTCCAGATTCAAGGCAAAATTATTTTTACACTCAGGCAAGTCAATTGACTCCGTAATTAATAATTATAAATTGGAGGTTTAGAATGAAAACGAGAACTGAGCAGGTCGGCGTCGGTCTCGGCTTGGGTTACGAAAGCAACCACCAACATCAAACAATTATGACACACGCCAATGATTATCAAAGTAATCCGAATAAATCTATTACGTAGGTATGTTGTTCTGTAATTTATAGAGAAAGTAAAAATGTCATTTGCGTAAAGGCTACTGCAACAATTATCTTCATTATTTAACTTTTAGTGATAATGATTTGATTCGAATGTATGTATCGGAAGCCATGCATACATTTTATGTGCTAGAAAATATAATTTTACGAGAAGTTGAAGTAAAAGTGACCCGTTTATTAAAACATGTAAAGTAATGAACTCCTATTCTACGATACGAGATGGAAGTAAAACTTCAAGAGACGAAGAACTAAACTAGCTTAAATTCGAATTTGATCGCTCATATATATATTTGAATTAAAATTATTATAGCTTTTCCCACAATTCATGAAAAAAAGATGAGGATGGTATGATAGGAGTGGTAAATTAAAATACTAACATATAAAAGTAGCCTGGCCTATGACGAACTAAATAGCGAATTCAACTTTTCCGACTGCAGAGTGCAGAAAAGTGAAGAAAGTAATCATTATAGACCCGCTAACCCTTAGGTAACTTAGGGCAAGTATTTTTGGCTCTAGAGCTTTCCACCTACACAGTCATAGTCACAGCTAAATATGACAAAAGTACAATCTAGAACCGCACGAAATCTTTTTAAATTAGTTTTAGTTTTGAATAAACTATTCTAAAATTTCAGAATGATATACACCCCTAGCTTTGTATTCTTGCTCATCGTCCGTGGGTCCGTCCGGGTAAAGTTTGAGTTTGTTTCCAGATTTCGACGTCAGACGACACATAATTAACCTTCTCCTGAGAATTCGAATTCGACAGCTGTCTCAAGGTGTAGGTGTAGACACTATGCACATAGCAGATGCAAATACGAGTCAGCGAAGACTGCGACGTCAATTGTCGGAAGATCTAATTAGTTGAGGCAAGGATACAGGATTAAGCACTCAATAAGATTTCCATATCTTCTAAAAACGTAACATACGGGAGATGTAGAGTCTTACCTGAACGCACGTAGAGAACGCTATTCAAATATTTTATGCAAATCTCTAGAAATGGTAAAAATTACATGTTTTATTCAACCCTAAAGTTCATGAATTTTTTAACTTACAAAAATTTATTCTTTCTCTGAATTAAAACCAAATTATCTTCCTGAGTTTTCAAAAACTGATTGTAAATAACAACGACATAAGACATGTTACTAAAAACAATCTTTTTGCAATATTATTTTATTCCCAACGTGTGCTCACTCCACATAAGTACATACAAATTGAAAAACCGTACACAGAAATCATCGATTACCAATTACATAAAATGTTGGTCTCAAAAAATGTGTAATCTTATATTAACTTGGATCAGACATTTTTTTGAACTGCTGGACAGTGCTGGGACAAAAATAGGATTTGAACAATTATTCGTCTGATATTTAGCGAGACAATCCAGTGTAACTTGTTTAGCCATTTACTATTACTACTAGCCCAAAGCTTTACTGCGGAATATCTCCCACTATCTTATCCTTAGTGTCGAATTGTTTTATAACAGCACAGTAATAAACATACATTTTAAAAGTCAAAGAATATTCAGTAAAAAATAATAATTGAAAGTAATAATGCTGCAAAAACGTCGAACATAATATATTTTCAACTTGAATGATGTCATCAGATCGTTTACAGCTCAGGCTCAGACAAGTCTCTTGTGAAAGAAATGATGAGAAAAATATGCATACATGAGTGATACTATCACACAAAAACAGTCACAGCCATAACATAAAGAGCAGATTAATCATTGTGTATAATATATTACAGTACATAATATTATAGTCGGAACATTTTTGGTGTCTAACTACTATTTACTTCAAAAAACTCTATTGACTGTAGCAACTGGAGTGAAGACTGCCTACTGTTAATTCTGTGCACAGTAAAATCCATTAAAACTTAACTACGGCATACATGCAAAAGTGCCTACTTTACTGTTACATGTGTGGGCGTCATACGCCCTCATAAAATTAGTTTTAACTTTAACTTCCTTAAAATTATAAGTAGAGGGAAACCTACATGAATATAGGGGTAACAGAAAAAATCTAAATCTAAACCTGCCAACAACAAAATCAAACCGTGTTAGGACTTTCCCTGAAATGTGCATTTGTAGTCGCCATTATTCAACGCACACATCTAGGCACACCAACATTATATATTCATGAATCATGCATACTAAAAACAAATTCAGTCGGACGAGGTAAATAGTAGAAAAAGATGTAAAAGGACACTATTATAAATTGAGGAACACATCAGGATCGATGACTTTTGGCTGTGGAAGATATGCAGGAATTTTCCAATGGCCCCCACAAGGACAATTGCTCAGCCAACGGTTGTCCCAAGCCTTATTTGCAGCAGACCGTGGAGGCATATGAATCAACGTGGAGCAGCCACACCTATCAAGCGATGTAATAAAAACAAATACAATTTACTTCAGTGATTAAAAAACTTTCTGTATTCAGACTGATTCTGTCCCTTTTGTACCTTGGGAAAGATCAGTCACAGAAATTGACACTATGCATACAAAATAACACCTATACTTCAGGACTGTTTACGGTACACAAAGGTACAACATCCTTTGAAAGTACATACAACAAAATACATCCAATCTATAAATAACTGTATGAGTGTAAAGACCATGAATCACGAGTGTACAGATAGTTCAAGTTTAAAATGAAAAGCTAATGTTGATGGTCACAAAGTTTAACAATACAAAGAAGTTTCACAAAAAATTCGAAGATGTATAGAAGTAAGCTTCAATTGTATCTCGCTCAAGATTTGAAAAAAAAAGCAAATATTTTGAAAGAAATGCAAAAACTACAAACTTGAGTACAAGTTTCACCATAATAAATCACACATGATGTAGACGTAGACTATAGTACCCAAATGGTAACATACCTGTTGCAGAGTTTGACACCTGATGGATTTTTTCCGAGCCACAGCAGGCGCAGTCCATCCATCCATACTCCGTTGCTTTCATCTAAATTGTTGTGCCACTTGATTGGGTTTGCTCCGAATTCAAACTAGTAAATAACGTGAATGAAATAATCTTATAAACATTTTAGCAATAAAATTGAAACATCAGCATGACCCGATACTGATCAACTACCCAAAACCATACTTATTAGCTACGGCTATGATATTATCAGGACAGACTTAAGTTAAATACATCTACGCACGATGACATTATTTATGGAAATAATTCCACACAGCATTCTCTGCCAAACATACCACCACCTTTAAAGTAGCTTCAGCCAAAATAGGTTTTAGTCCATAAGCAAGAAGTTTAATATTTAATTATGAATAATATTACGAATAAATAATAAAATGGTTTACCTGAGTTGAAGAACTACGAGCAAACATAGAACTCGAAGCTAGTCCATGATTTTTGGTAGGAGAATATGCGTTGTAGGCGGGAATTTGCACTTCACTTGGCAGTAGACAACAGTCATCTTTAAAAATTAAAATCAAAGTAAGAAACAAGGTAGGAAACTTAATATTTATTCTTGAATGGTAACTGGTATAATACAAGCTACATAAAAAATATCTACACATAATCACAAAAATATATGAGTTGCAAGGTTTCTAATAAAGTAAGCAATATGAAAAGCTAAAAAGCAGCGTACCCATAGAACAAACTGATAAAGCATTTAAAATTTTAATTACTGCCCAGGCAATGTCATTTTGTACCCACAAAGCTTTAAATTTTAAAGGTGCAATAATTTAAATATTTCCAGTAAACACTGGGTAGTTTACGTGCTTATAATGGACTCGGATGCTCGGAGACCTGGGGAACGTGAACATAAGTTTATAAAAAACACGCACGGTGCGGTGTGCAGTAAATACTGTGTGTCGATGTCAGTAATACAAGTATTATTGCAACTATATATTATTCAAGGCTGTGATATAGATG
>CATKUY010000100.1:0-36070 GCA_949802685.1 Dicyrtomina minuta | reverse complement strand
CCAAAAAAAGCAAAATCCACTACCTACAAAACAACTAAAGTATAATTTCACTCGAAGCATGTACATGAAGCAATTGCCAGTTTTTAAAAGCATGTAATAATAATATTTTGCAGTTTGAAACAAACATTCTAATGCTTGTATTTTTATACTTTTACAAATATACTATACTTTTATTTACCAGTTTTTTAAAGGATGCAATCATAACTATAGAAACAAAAAGTGTCCATCCGATCGGATGTTCTACACAAACGACAACTTTCGACAAATCTAAACAAACTGAATTAACTGACTTTTTTGAATCTAAATAACTGTCCAAGGACAACATTGTAAATAACTTACTTTTTTACGAAGAATAAAATATGAATTTTTAAAATATAATAACCGCTTGAAAGGGAAATCCCTTAAATAGTTAAAAGGGAATTCGGTTATAAGGGACAGATTTGGTCGGTCCCGCGGAATCCCTTTAAGTGAACTTGACAGTACATACTTTCAAAAGCTGGTAATTGCTTCATGTACATGCTTCGAGCGACATAATACTTTAGTTGTTTTGTACGTAGTGGATTTTGCTTTTAGCTAAACATCTTTAAATTATAACATTATGCCAATGCATTTAACAACGAATTAATTTGCATAACCAGCAATGAACATTTTGCATTTTCAAAACGTATTTACGTGAGTTACGTAAGACACTACAGCTCCTTAGAACAAATTTAAGAATTACTGGTAATTTCATATTTTATACCTGGGATCACCAAAAATTTCCATAGTTGTGTTAATGGAAAAAATCAGAATCTGAAATTTTGAAAATGTTTGAAATTACAAAGAAAAATTATTTTGCCGAAAAATGTTTGGCAAGCATGTTGTTAAGCGATTTCTAGTTTTTACGATGCTTTTTTCGAAAAAAATTATAACGTCGAAAAACAAAGTTATACGTTGGCGAGATTTGCTCGTAAAAAGGCAAAATGCGCTTCAATGGTATAGGGAGGAAAAAGTGAAAATTCGCATGTGCGTGTGTTTTATAAAACTCCAAATATCCGATCGTAAACATTTAAATACGTCAAGTGGAGGACAAATGCAACCGAAGCTGTTTCAGCAACAACTTTATGTCCTGGATATCAAGCCACATGAGCCTGGACTTCCTTCAAACTCAACAACACCTCCACCAAACATTTACCTGAAGCAGTCAATTGGAGGTCGACAGCAACCGCTGTTGTTGCAGCCGCAACGCCATCACGATTCGGAATTCAAGTCACAGGGGCTTAAAACTCCATTTCTTAGAATTCTGTCTCCGCCGGAGGCACCTTCATGTGAGATAGCACTGAATCAGTCAAGTAGAGAAAAACTTGAACCAAAATTGTTGCAGCAGCAACAACACCATTTTGTCCTGGAGTTCATGCCACAGTGGCTTAAACTCTCACCAACTTATTTCACATCATTAGATGCCAGCCATCCCAAGAAAATCCAGTTCCATTTAACGGAACCAGGTAAATCGCAAGATGGGTTACGTAAGAATCATTTCGAAGAATCACAACCAGAGGTTGCTTCGGCAATTATCATGACGCTCCGGCCGAAGGTACCTTCACTGCTATTTACAAGTTCAAGTACAATCAGCAGCAGTGGATACGAAACTACATGAATCATAACCATCATGCCTCCGCCGGAGGTACTTCCACTGCTCACTTCTAGTTTAAGTCATACTTCAACTAGCAGCAGTTGATCTAAACCGAAATCAATTCTCACTGATGTCAACCATCAGTCAAATCACATTGAAATTCATGCAATTATTTTTGCTTGCCCATTATTTAAGTAAAGAAATTCTGTTTGGAACTTCAAGCAACTAAAATTCTGTTCTTTGGCTTTATGAACAACCCGAAAACACCCAGCAATGTAAGCGGACTGCTCATATCGCCCTCACCATCCAAAGTTCTTGTACTTTTTGAGTCCTTGTCTACCATCAACTTGTTTTGGACTTATGACGCTTTGGACCTGTATCACCGTCAACACTGGAGGCACCACTACTTCCGAAACTGGAAAAATTAGGAAGTCATAACTTGAATAAATCATCTGTGCAAGTCAACAGGCCTTGTACACATCTCGTTGCTGGATCTCAACACACGTCTCTGAATGGTACTATCTCTTCTTGGAGCAATCATTTCCTGATTCAGCATTTAAAAGCTTACACTGAATATCTTATGAGTTTAACAGCAATTCTCATCTAGCAGTCGTGTCATTGTACAGCAGTACAATTAAACAGCAATGTCGAACTTTAAGAGTTGAGCGGACCTCTCAAACTTAATGACCTGATCTAAAATCAATTCCTAAATGTTACGAATACGAAGGGAAGGGCGTAAAAGAAATCTTAAAAGTTGAAAGCCTGATGAAAATTAATAATAAATCCTGAAACTGGTCGCTTTATTCCGAAAACTCAAAATCATTGTCTGCCATATATTTATTTATTTGACTCATCCGTAGTGGTTCAGAAGCCGTACTACTTATTTAGTAGTACGTTCGCACAAGCTTTAATTCCTATTTCTTTGACTAAACATTTAATCTGTTTTTTTGTTTTAGTTTCGCGCAACTTTTCTGGGTACCCAGGAGGAGCTCTAGTCTATTTCACTTTCATGGCTCACTTCTTTTGGATACGCTATGATGTTGGAGCTCTCACACGTAACATTGATGTCATTTCTGTTTAGTGCTGTATACAGAACTGTTCATCATATCTCACACTGGGTCGTTGTACAATCTTACCAGTCAACTGGTCTTGTAAGTTGCTCTTCTTGGACATTTCGATGGTGCTTTTTCTTCCAACGCGATCATCATGTAACCATCAACAGGCCTCATCTTTGGTATTTCGATCCTTTTGCTGTTACTAGATTCCATGGAGGGTGCCCATATTATGAATCATCTACGTGGACCTACTGAGTTTTCCACTCGTGTATTTCTCTTCTTTGGACTGCTGCCTACCACAGCGATGGCTCAGTTTGTTCTTGTTGTTTGGACTTCTGGAGGTCACACGTACTTTTTCAGCCGAAGCTGTCAACTTATGTGGAAGGTACCTTCGTATTCAACAAACCACCGAGATGGATCTGCTCATCATCTCAAAGCGGTTTGCAGATTTGTTCTACACATCTTGTTATTGTCAATCATGGAGTTCAACACGTTGCTCCACCATCACAAGATGGACACCTCATCAAAGTGTATTGAATAAGAATCTACATAATTATTGTATGGTATGTTCAAAGTCACACATGCCTCAATAAATAGTTTTGTGAATGTAAGCAAGTATCATTTTTAGAGAACCAATAGTATTTCCTTTAACACCAATGTTGAAATTTTCGATTTACTAGTCGTTTTTAGATACTGAGCAAGCATCTATTGGTCTGGTGTTGGCTGTTGATCGCACGCTGCAGATCGCATTTTTGAAGCTTTGAAATGTAAACAACTTGTAAACGCCCAGAAAAGCGAGGGAAAAGTGCTGTATCGTTTTTGGTTATTATTGAAGTTTGTTCGCAATTAGCAGTTAAACCGCCAAAAAATTAAATCAATGTTTCAAGATAAAAAAGGGCTGAAAATACATGGAGGTACATACGGAACTGAGAGCTTGTCAATTTTTGACATTGAAAACACATATGGAAAATTTTCACCAGTATCCATTACAAGTAAATGTACTGCTGACATATGTACGTTAGTAGGGCAGACTGGTATAGTGGTCGTGGGTTTAGGGACTGCAATGTAAAATTGGAAAATATGCGTTCTCATGACGGGGGTCCACTCTTCGAACACCAGCTCAGGCATTCGGAATTCACCTTCCTCACCATTTTACGAAATCAACTTTACCTATATATAGACATTCAGGGAGCGTCCATAATGACGTGCCAGTATAGTTTTAAGTACCCCATTTATAACTTTGAATTTTTTTCAACCTATTTTAACTAAATGTCATAAATAATATATATATTCAGGGATCGTCCCTAATGACGTCCTTCACATTTAACTATTTTAAGTACCGCCATTTTCAAGTTTAAATATTTTTTCCAACCTACTTTAACTACATGTCATAAATATACCTATATAGTATATAGATATTCAGGGATCGTCCCTAATGAAGTCCTTTACATTTAACTGTTTTAAGTATTCTTATTTCCAAGCCTAAATTTTGTTTTCAACCTACTTTAATTACATGTCATAAATATACCTATAGAGTATATCGATATTCAGGGATCGTTTATAATAACGTCCTTCACATTTTATAGTTTCAAATGCCCCCATTTCCAAGTTTGATTTGTTTTCCAACCCACTTTCACTAAATATTGATAAAATTGATTTGGTTTTTAAGGAGCAGAGTGCAGGAAATTAGTGTACCACATAAAGAATGTACCTGCTGAAGTGGCATTAAAGTCAATTCGAGTCATTTCTGTAGTTCATTCCTCATTTAAGTTGTCACGAAGTAGGTTCCAGTGCACACTGCATTACATTTACACGTAAAATGGATTTTGAATTAAAATTTGAGTTGTTGACGGTTATGAAAGTAAAAGTAAAAGAAAGGAGGTGGAAGGTGTAGCTGAAAACGCCAAAAACACTCATTTAAACAATACTGGTGCTTGCACCAGTTATTGACGACCATTCTTTGCACGCAGGTATGTTAGAGGTACAATAAATCACGCTACATACTTCTGTCGTTTTGTTTCTAATTTTTTTTAAACTTCATTTTTTACCGCATTACTACACTTTAAATAAATTGACAAAAGCTCATTGACAGCAAAAATTCAAATATTTATCATTGTTTATATTTTATTCTTGACGAGGATCAATACAAAAATGATGGGGCCCAGTAATGACGGGGCCAAGTATTTCTCGGAGCCCTGTATTCTCAGGGCCAAGAACTCTGGGGCCGACTAATACGGGGCCAAGAGATGAGGGGCCACGTACTACCCAAGCCTAAAGCATGCCATAGACATACATAGGAAATAAATATTTAAGGATCGTCTATAATGGCGTAATTTAAATATTATAGTTTTTAGTACCCCCATTTTCAACACTAAAATTTTTTCCAACCATTGTTTTAGCTGCTTGCAACGTACATTCGTATATGGCTTACTGATTGTAGCGGAGGCTCCATAAATGACGTCATATGTAAATGGTGTAATTCTCAAAAAGATTCCAGCTATATATAACTACATGCTACGTACATTTGTACATGGCTTGTTCATGCTAGGGGAGCTTTCATAAATCTTAAATCTTTTAGCGTTACATAAATTATCTTGCGCCTTTGTTGAAGCTCAGATCTACTTCGAGACCCCCGGTCGACAAATTCGGCGCGAAGCGCCGGATTTTTGATTTTATTTTGGGCTCATAGCTCAAGTTAATAATAGGTACCTTTATTACAATAGTGTTACCTTTTATGTCAAATATGAATCATTACTTGTTTTTTCAGAATTATTTTAATGCATCAGCAGCATAGGTCATAGTGCTTTCCACATTCACTATGTCGCAATTTGTGAAATACTATCGAAATTTGACCTTGTTAAACCCCTTAAAACTTTAGGTTGAAATTTTAAAGCTCATTATGAATGGCTAATTATTTGTTTGAAATCTTGTAATTAGAATTTAATTGAAGGTTATAGCATCCTTTAACTTTGAGGTGTTGTGAATTTTGAAATGTACCAATTTTTAATCCTCACCTACCCCCTCAAAGGTTTAGTATTTTTATTATATAGTCGTATTTAGGTATGCATATGTATACTACTCTCATGATGTATTTTAATTAGTACTACAAGTGCTTGGAAAAATTATGTGTATAGTAAGATACCTATAGTGTAAATTGTTTAACTTTGAGCGTCGACATGAATCACTAAATATTTGTTCTAAAGTAAGTAAGTGTGATATTATTGAAGCTAATTAGATCGTCTCCATTGTAGGCTTTCCAAATTTAAAAATGTTATTTATTTTCAACCTTCCCCATCTTACCAAAAGTTTGTCATTTTGTTTGATTATAACAACGTATAACATCTGTTTTAATTATAATTATAGGCCATCAGGCATAATTAATTGTACGTAACACTTTATTTTGTGTATTGTACAAGGTGTTCAGTCCATCTTAGCTATGTCAAATTATTAGCTTTGTATTAAAACTAACGCCGGAGAATGTTGCTGGGACCAAAGTGTCCCACATACCTAGTCATACTTGTCTCGGCCTTGTCATGAACTACTCACCGCTTTGTCCAAATTAACATTCAAATTGGACAAGAAGAAGTCAAGATTCGGCCAGAAACATAGTGCAGTGTTTGTTATGCTACATAATATAGTGATTATGTAGCCCGTGTCTTGGTCTTCGACTGAACTGACTAATAGTGGATCACGGCGCGAGCACTCAAAATTAAAGCACACCTTTCAATTTCTCTCATATTTTTATTTTCAAAATAACTGTTTTTTTATGAAATACTTTGCCTAAAATTATATTGTTTCGAGAAACGGATACAACATAGTTATATTAATATCAGATTAATCAAAAATTAACAATAACCTTGTGATTAGGCATAATAATACTAATATTCCCGTTGCCCGCTGCTAGCAGGTGATTTAGTTCACAATATTTACTTGGCAAACCAAAGGCTTGAGCTAGCATGCGGGCTATCACTAAGGCAAGTACATACTTTCATTAACTTTTAGCCTATACAACTATCCAATTGACAAAACTGTAACCTACAACCTGTAACCTAACTCTAAACTAAACAATTATCTGGCACAATTCTGTCTCATTTTTTTACTAGTAACATGGGGAAGGCAACCGATGAACTTCGTACTTTGATAACAGAGCTAACCAAATCTGTTAGGACCAACCACACTTAAGTGACCAGAGATATCAGAAATGAAAACAACAACATTCAGAAAGATATTTCAGAGCTTGAAGAATCAATTGCCTTCCAAAACTCAAAAATAGTGCTTCTTGAAGAATCAAATGTAGAACTTCTTGCTAGTCAGACGGAACTTAGAGCAGAACTCACAATGGCCAGATCTGAAATCTTGGACTTGCAAGAGTCAAAGCGAAAACGAAACGTTATCTTTTCCGGTCTTGAAATTACCGACAAAACTGCAAAAAATGATGTTGAAGAATCAGTAAGGGAATTTATGTCAGATTTTATTGAACTGCATATTCAGAAGCTTTCCTCATATACTTTCAAAGTGCTACCCACCAAACAACCAAACTCTTCAAAATTTCGTATTTTAGTGTGCTTCAAATCTGAATCTGAAGCAAATCAAATTTGATTTAGTTGGTCGGAATTAAAAAACGCTGAGTACTCAATTCAGGATAATCTCTCCCCCTCACAATGGAAAATCAAATCATTTCTCCTCATGCGGCGAAAGGAGCTTAATGACGCAGCAGGAAAATCAGTTGCCAGGTTATGGTCCTCCTGTTTTTGATCGTAGTTGATCAAACTGAGAAGGAGTTTTTTTTTACTTCAGATGGAAAAACTCTGTTTTCGATTAAAAACATTCCTGGCTATAAAATAAAAACTTCACTCACTCATAAAGTTCCTAAGACTACTAAATCAAATTTACGGCAAGCCAAAAGAGACTGAGAACCCGGGCATCCCATTTTACACTCAATAAAATAAAATTTCTAGAACGTTAACGGTATTCAAAATTTTTTATCTTTACCCACCAGTGACTATAAAGAAATCCTGACCAGTGCTGTTTGTTTGTATGAAACGTGGTGTACTAAGGACTCTTTAAAATTATGCGGCAATATGTTTAACAACTACACTATTATCAACAGCCCAGCAGTAAGACAATTTGACACGGGAAGGGCAAGTGGTAGGCTGTGCGTTCTTGTAAATAATTTACACTTTTCAATAAAACATATACTTATTAACGAATCATACTTCATTGTCATCGAACTAAAATTAAATAATTGCAATTCTCAAAGTTTTATCTCAGTTTGTTCCTATATTTCTCCTGGAAGGCCACATGACTACCTTCTAAACAGGTTAGACGACATCCTCAGTGGGATTTCACATCGAAACTATGACACTTACGTAATTTTTGGAGGGGATTTTAACGCAAGGATCGGAAATCTTAATCAGCTAGCCGAAGACATTACCATTTTTCAGATCCCAAGTATTTTTGTCATTCACTAGACACTGTTATTAATTCAAGAGGAAAACAATTAACAGCAGTCTTAGAGGAAAATGGTTTTTTTGCTTTGAATGGCAGGACTATATAAGAAACTCCAGCTGTTTACTTTTCTTAGTCACAGCGATAAAAGTGTGGTCAACTAAGTGTGGTGTAATTTTCATTGTATGCCAAATATTATTGACTTCAATGTTCAGGATATAGGAGAATCGGACCACTTTTCATGTCAATTTTCAATAAAACCTGAACTTATACAACCTACAGATACCTTCAGTCCAGTTGAAGTATTACGTTGGAAATCCAGTCAACATGAAAAATATTGTAGCGAGCTTGATTTAATAACAATTCCATCTTCAACTTCATCAAGTGATATAAACCAACAAATAATTAAAAAAGTAAAAACAGCTGCTTATAACTCAAATATGTTAGTAACAATTAATACAGTGCAACATGAGAAGAACAAACCATGGTATGACCGCGAGTGTGTGGAAAGTAAAAAACAACTTCAAAATATGTTAAGGTTAATAAAGCATAGTTATTTGGACGGAGATATTTTGACGTATGTAGAGGCTAAAAAGGCTCACAAGTTGCTGCTTAAATGTAAAAAAAAAAATTTACTGCATCAAAATCTACTAAACTTACAAAATGTTCGATCCACCACGGAGTTCTGGAAAAAAATTAACCTTTTTCGACCGAGACCATACAAAACAAACAGTATTACTAGTAGCTCATGAGAAGAATTTTACAGTCACAATATGCCACCCAGAGACAACCTAATATTTCAAGAATATAACCACACTGACCCTGCCTTGGATTGTGAAATAACCGAAAGTGAATTACTTCGTGCGCTACAGTCACTCAAACTCAAAAAGGCACCTGGAACAGATAAAATTCCTAACGAGTTTTGGAAGTACGCCAACGGAAGTTTATTTAACGACACGCTTACCTTGTTTAATAATATTATGATAAATGAAACAACACTAACATTATGGTCAGAAATTGAGCGTAGTATGATTCACAAAAAAGGCGATCCCAATGATCCATCGAATTACCGTGGAATAGCCCTAATAAATACTATAGCTAAAACTTTCACCCAAATAATATACAATAGGCTATCCACATGGTGTGAAAAAAAACATATTATACCAGAGACTCAAGCAGGTTTTCGAAAAGGTTGAGGCTGTCAAGACCAAATATTTTCAATAATGGCAATAATTGAAGCAAAACTTGGAAGAGGAGGAAAATTGTTTGCCCTTTTTGTGGACTTTAAGCGGGCGTTTGACAGTGTTAACCAAAATCTATTATGGTCAAAAATGAACGCAATTGGCATCAGTGGTGAAATCATTCGAATTATAAAATGTCTCTATGATAATGCGAGCTTTAAAGTGCGAATAAAGAATGGACACTCAAACTTAATTGATGTAACTATGGGTGTGTTGCAAGGAGAAATCCTTAGTTCTTTTTTATTCACAATTTTCTTGAGTGACCTTGATCAGTTTATGCTAAGGGAAGGAGCCAGGCCTGTGTCATTAGGAGGAACCTTTAACGTGAACTATCTATTGCTCGCAGACGACACAACGGTTCTTTCTGAAAGTAAATTAGAGCTACAAAATAAAATAAATATCCTCTTCAAATACTGCACTATAAACCACCTGAACATTAAGATACTAAAAACTAATGTAATTGTATTTAGAAATGCTGGAAAACTCTGCCAGTCACACAGCTGGTTTTTAAATGGATCTAAAATTGAAGTTGTTCAGCGCTACACATATCTAGGTGTTAAATTCTCTTCCTCAGGTCGTTTTTCCTGTGCCGCATTGGGAATGAAAACAAAAACTGTACAGGCAATGGGGGCTGTTCTTATCACTCTTGAGGCTTCTAAAACAGATTCATGGTTGTGCCGAATGAAATTATTAAGATCTTTAGTTCTTTTATGTCTTTTTTATGCGGCTTCTGTTTGGGCTTTACTTTATGTTGAGATACTCGAATCAGTGCAAATGCAATTTATTAAACTTCTCTCGTGCTTACCAAGAGGAACTCCATCATACATAATACGAGTGGAAACCGGAATTAAACACATAAAATGCCAGATTGTGAGACTCATTCTGTTGTTTTGGTCGCGGATTCTAGCTCAAGACAACTCACAAATTCCCCGACAGTGCTACAATAGACTCTTAGCTCTCCAAAAAATACAAAAATTAAATCTAGACCTGATCTGGACTACCAGAATCAGGAACATACTCATTGAAACCGGGTTTTACTTTGTGTGGACCTCCCAAGACCCTAATATAGTTCTTCAAAATATTGATTTAATTGTTGAACGCATTAATGACCAGTGCATGTAGCAGGATATGATAAGAGTGCAAAACTCATCGTTCAATGAATTCTATAAGAACACTAAACAAGACGCTTGCATTGCATCCTATCTTATGTTTAACATTTCTATTAATTACATACGAGTATATGCACAGATTAGACTTAATACTAATTTTCTTTTGATTAATGGTGTATCTTATAAATTTAGCAACGTTGAAACTTGTAAATTATGTGGTTTATTTGAAGACGACATGTATCACTCATTTGTAAAGTGTAGCGGCTTAAGTTTGGATAGGAATAACATTCTGTGTAAATATAATTTGGAACAACTGGATAGGAAAAGATTTGCTAAATTTCTCAAAACCCAATCTAATAATTGTGTCAAAGATTTCTTTAAATTCTCTGTAAAATTAATTAGAATCAAAAATACCTAATATTAAATTCTTAAATTCTGTGTAACATGGGCAATGCCCGATTAATTGCACAATAAACAAAATCAATGAATGAACTGACTAAAAGTTAGTATTTTTCCAGTGTTAAATATTATCTAGGTTCCTAAAGGTAGTACAGTTTTTGGTTAGTTGGGTCGTTCAACTTAAATATTTTAAGTGTAGGTACCTACTAATCAGTTAAAAACTGATTTGGTTGAGTCCAGTTTAGGTTTTAGTTAGTTTGTATATTGTAATTTAATAAAGTTTATAGTCAGTTCTAAACTCATTCAAATTAGTTTGTCCTAGTTAGTTTAGTTTTTGTGATTTACTCCAGTTTACACTCAAAGTGTAAACTTCAGATTAGTTCCTAGTTTTATTTAAGCTAAAATTGTGAAGTCAGACCTCCAGGTCTCATTATCATTCATGTACAGTTATCATTTACATGATACCTTTAATATTGTGAAATATCAGGAAGAAGGAACCTTCGAGACTTTTTGACTCAACATGCATGAGTGTTTTTTATGTCAAAAAGGCTAGTGTGTTAATTCTAAGTAGTTGTAAGCATTTTACAATGTAGTACGTTTTTCTTATTCTTAAAATTATACATTCATTGTGAAGCAGTATGTAAAATTAGATATTAATTTTAGTTTATATACTTCATCAACTGTTGCATTTGATTATTCATAATTTGTAAATTGTCCCTTGGTTGTCACGACTCAACCGTGTGTTCCCTATGCATTTTTGAGTTCCTAAATTAAGCATTTATTGTTCTTTGTTTTGAATAATATTATTTGGGAAACGTATGTAATCCTGTATTGTTAAAGGGAACCCTTATTACTTGTGACTGTCTGAAATCAAAGTCTTCGTGTGATGATTTAGCCTCAACGGTAATTCATCGATTGAAGACTTCACCGGCACATCAGAACACACTCAGCAGAGAAGGTTTTATCACATGTAATAGTCCCAAATTCCAGTCACGGTCATTTAGTCTTAAAACTTTATAAGTTTTTAATTGTATTTTGAATTAGTTATTAGTTATTTTTTTGTCTTTATTTTATAAGACAATTAGTTATTTTGTAGCCCTCGCTTTTTATAAACCAGTCAAAATATTTAAACATTGTTCACAGTCTAGCTTCGGTCATTTTATTTGTCGTCATTTTCCAGTCATGTTTCTTTACTCGCATCATTTTTCCTGGGAGCCCAAATCATCAGTAAACAAATCATCGTCAGTCTCTAGCATTTTACATTTTATTCTGTCATCCAAGTCATCCTCAAATCCCCTAAACAGAGTTGGCTGGCTCCAACAAATGTGGTGTAATGAACTTGAGACTTTAAGGTATAAGCTTTAATTAATGTCTTCACTGGGTTAAGTTATTATAGTAGGGGGTTGGTAGGGGAGCTTACATATCTTAAGTACACTCTCAACCTATGAGGTGCCAGCGAGGTAAATATGAAAACCTAAAGTAACTTTGTGGTGTGTATAACCCAAATAAGTTCAAACGCAATACTATAATACATACATACATACATACATACAAGTTTTGACCGATACTTTCCCAGGGTAAGCTTTAGTCTTAACTTTGTGAGGGTTAGGTTTTTCCCATGGACGTGCTATGAGTTGATTTGATAAGTGACTTGCCCGGGTAATGCTGTACTAGAAGAATTTTAGTTGTTATATGTATATATTTTTTAATTTAGTTTAACTGTAATCAATAAAATATAAATTAATAATCCAGCTCTGCACCAATCAGGACACTAGAATTTCAGGCTGTAACTAAAGGAGATTGAAAAAGTTACAACGTGAATAATTCAAAAAAGTTTCAAAATGCCTTTGCCAAGACCAGTCAACCTCCCGCTTCACCAAAGCCTATGTAATGACACCCCACCAACAGGTAAATTCATAAAACTGTAGGAGAAAAACACTGTATTAGTTGGCTGCCACGCGTAACATTGCACGTTTTAATTGAGAGATTAATTAAGAGACTAGCAGTTAGCAACCCTATGGGTTACGATGAATACAATGGGGGGTCAAACATTACCCAAGAATTGGCTGTGTTAAACATTTTGCACAAGATCAGTTAAGCAAGATTGTTTGACATGGTTAAAAGATGTGCAAATATAACAGTATACGGCAATCGGCCATTTGTGCTCTTCTCCTTCCTAAATTAAATAGAAACGTTTCTGTATGGTCACTAAATGGGTTGCAGTAATCAAACAAATGTAGCAGATATTTATCATAATATTTATATTTAAATCAATCTTGTAACTCACTTTAAATTAAAATCTGATTTTTAATACTCTCATATACGGCACAATGAGCAAAAAAAAAGAATCTTAAAACTGTTCCAGCCGAGAAACTAAAAAAATACGATTCCGACAATGACGTTGACGTCAGCGAAACAGAAGATGATGATAAATCCGATGCCAACTCTGACTTTGACACCACCGACGTACTGAAGCATCTGAAACATATTCGATCAGAACAGAAAAAGGAATAGGAGAAATCAACAAGGAACTAAAAGGCATCCAACACTCTGTGTCAATGAACTCCCAAAAAATCAAATTAATAAAGGATACTAGTAACTGCTTTGCTATTGACATGTGTTTTCTTAAGATTTAAATTTTGCACGCGACAAATTACGTTTTGTTTAACGCAAATAACCACAGACTCAAAAACCTAATTTTCAGTGGAATGAATACTTTAGCCGGTTCAGCCAAAAGTCTCATGAAAACTGAAATCTCTGGGATCCTACAGCAACTAAAAGTTAACGATGTATCCCTAACAAGCTACTTGTGTATCTCCTTGAAATCTGGATTTGGCATAAAGTGTGAGTTTGGCTCTGTATGTATGTATGTATGTTGATTTATTGCATATACGGGCCTAAGCCCACACACAAATCTGATTAATATTTTGTTTACATTAGTTTTGTTTAAGCAAAGTAATTGTTAGACCATCGTAGCGCATATAATATTTGTTCTTACAATTTAACATGTTTGATGTAATAGATTAGTTAACAATAATTAGTGATTAGTAATTGAAACCCTCATAAATACAATGCCAGACAGGGACCTCTCCGGGACCTTATTTCGGTGAATTTGGAAGCGTGTGATAAAGTGTGAGTTTGGCTCTGTTCAAGATCGAAATAAAATCCTCTCAAGGGCTTATGAACTTAAGAATACTGATTACAGAATTTCAGAGGACTTGTGTCCGGAGCAGTGGGAAATTAAATGACTTCTGCTAAGCCAGTCAAAAATAATGAAACAAAAACAAAACAGCACTGTAAAAATATGGTCTTCACGATATCTAATTAATTCTGATAACAAAACCACAAGCTTTTATGAATCTAATGGAAAATCTATACTGAAAATACCTGAAATCCCAGGATACAGACCCACTTCTCGCCCCCTCAAACCCTCATCCTCTGCAACTGCCACTAATGCATCTGCTTCATCGAGTTCTAGAGCAAGACCCGGTAGAAAGAAACTATGACATGTGTTTCTGCAATCGATTTTTTGCGATTTTGTATTTTGGAAATTCAATGGCTACCCAAATGTTAAAAAATATCAGCGAAATATCTTAATCTAGTTTTAAGTTAAAATACTCTTTGCCTCAATGAAACCTGGACCCTGACCACCTGCCATGCCTAGTCCCCGCCTCCTTCCTATCAACATCAATCACGTAGTCTACATTCAAAATTATTACTTAATACACGATATCCTTAAATTTTTATGTCTCGATGTAATTCAAAATTTTCATATTGTTAAATTAGCGTTGTATATTCATTACATTCTAAAAATCATAATAATAATCTCATATGTTAGTATCCTAAGTATTTTACTAAACTTAAACATTGTATTGCGCCATGGGCTATGCCCGATAACGCAAATTTAAACTTCCCTAATAAATTAATCAATCAATATTCCTTATTGACATTATAGATGCAATATTTGCCGAGTAATTTTACGACTGATGATTTTATTAAGTTAATATATCCTCTAAAAGGGGACTTCAAAATAAAGTTTGGAGAAAATAACCAATGATCTCTGTATGTTGATGTTCTGTTCTCTTGTTTAGTTACATTATTAACTAAGCCGTATGGCTAGAAATTTATAATTTCTATATCGTCCGATTAATTTTACTTTCAGTCTTCTCCAATAAACCAATTACACAACTAAGAAGGAGTAAAAAAATACATTATATTAATACACTGTAAGAAAAAATAGGCGGCGGGCTAAAATTATTACTCATTCAGCTCTTTTTTTTACCTCCGTGCTGTAAAAGTATTAGTTGAAAATAGAAGCTCGTAACTTTTTGATCGGATGAGAAAAGCATTACTCTTATTGGAGTGCCACGTCACCATCAACCTCGTCAACCGACGCTTTCTGCCCTGCTCTTCTACTCCTTTCTCATATACATACTATTTCGCTTTTTCGTCTATAACTACATATCATTTTCACGCTTTTCACCATGGAAAATTACTGGTTGCACCGACGACTTCGTCTGGCGGTCGTTCTCAGCCCCTTTGTTTTATTTCCCGCTACTGCTAATAATATAGCCCAAGAAGTTTCCTACAAATTGTACCTCACACTATCCCCTTACCTTTTTTAATTAGTTAGTGCTCTTTCAGCATCCCAGTAAGCCTGCAAGTACGTAAATGTTTAATGCCAGGTGGGAGTGTTTTGGTACCCGCAGCTGAACTTTATCTCCGCCTATGCTACCTTTTTACCTTACACTGCCTTAACTTTAATATTCCTTTTAGTATTTGGATACTGTAATCCAGTATTCCGGTCTTAATTTCTTACCTCTTATACTTAACGTATTACATGTCACTACATGCAATATACACTAATATCATGTCATAACCTCAAGCAATTATAGTAACACGAAGTCTAAGTACCGCCGGACTGTAATCCAGTATAATATCACCACTTCTACAAACATTATAATTTATCTCATACCGCAGAACCGCTATTTAGTATAAACTAGAGGTACACAAAAAACTTAAAAACAAAAAAAACACCTGACCGCATTGCTGCAGGGGTTTCTTCATATTTCTTTAAGAAAATTATGTACTGTTTTTGTTACTGTATTAGGTTAAGTAGGAACTAGCAATTAGCAATTAGTCCCTAACAATGGTGAGGTGGAAATTCCTATCAAATATTACCTCCAATAACTTTTTTTTAAGTAATTCAAAAAAGTTGAATTTGGATTTTTTTATCCTCGTTGTGCTACTGTTGAAGCTTCCCGCGTAATTCTCACTCCTCGCGGTGCTGCCACGTTGCTGCATAGTGGACTGTTTCTACAATGTGCACGTGATGTTTTTTTGGTTTTGCACCCTTGTCGTGTGGATCGTATCATGTGTGGCACGGTATTGTATCGCTGTGGTGTGGGTTTTGTGTGGGGAGCTTTGACAGCATGAGTAGCGTAGTTTATTGAGGTAGACTGTATTCAAGGCGAAGACTGTAGTTTACACTCTTGTGTCATGTTTCTTTTTGGAACTTTAATTTGTCAGGTCTAGTAATAGTACCAATTAGTTGGGTGATAAGCAGTAGACTCTGATCCTATTTCCCTTAGCTTGGTGTTTTTATTTTTGCTAAGTATTTACTTCCTTCCATTTAGCATTAAATCCTGTTTAATATGGCCTGTACGGGCAAACCTGGTGACGTTTTATATGTCACTGGTTATCCCGTTGGCCAAAATTAAACATTTTTATGATGGGACGTCCGCAATGGGCCTTATTGGCCTTGGCGGTGTCTGTGTGGATCAGTATTATAATCTACATGGTGCCTAATAAAAATAATAATAATAAGTAGAAACTAAGCAAAATTTCCCCATCTATTACATGTACTATTTTCGAGAATAATCATACATATTGTTTGTGTCATTTTTGCGTATGCACTTTGTTAACCAATTTGTTTTTAACGGAAGAAAGATAATAAAAACCCAGAATAATAATTGTTAAGTTTTTACAAAGTAGCTATTTACAATTTGATCAAAGATTAAATGATCCTTGATAATTTAAATATAATATCGGTAAGGTTTCTTGTGTTGCTTTATTGGTTGAGCTGTAAAAATAAATAGTAAAACTGCGTTTCTTATAGTAATCATGTCATTAAAGTGTCAAGTAATATTGAGTTTACAGAGCATACATTTTATTTCTATAAGTAATAAAATGATAGATAAATGGATAAATAATGTGTTATGGTTGTTGAGTTATGTTGGGTGTGAAAGGGAGTTTCTCCAATACAGCTTAGGTAGAATTTTCGGATTCTTAGAGACTCATCCCAGAAATTGAAGAGTTGCTGAAAGCCGTCTGTGTCAGGGTAGCTTCTGAAGTTTTCTGAGATGAGGTTCCCCTTTGTCGGTCTGCTGCTGGATAGCTGTATGAGGAACTTTGTCCGGGTAGGTTTGTAATGCGGACATTCAACCATTATATGAAAAGCGTCTTCTACTCCTTTGCCACATACATCAGTCAGTACCTTCTCGTTTCCATATCTTGGTAATACCAATTAGGTTAGTAGCTTTTTTTCTTAGTAATATTCTAGGAAGGCCAGTTCTCAGGTTTAATACAAACTTTGCCATGTTTTATTTTATGTCTATCTCAAAGTATTCTGATTTTAATGCATAGGTTTTTATCTGGGAATAGAGTTTCATTGCATTGCTGCTTTCCCTTCTAAGGACGTCATTGTTAATGCAGCTTAGTCAGTATTTCTCGATGATTTTGTTTTGCGTTTTGTGAGGTATTTACAGTTTAGGTTTTAAAAAACTTCCTCAAGTGATGCGTCTGCCAAAAGCGTTTTGATTTGAAGTATCCAGTTATACCGGGTATCTGAGACTTCAAGCTTCCGCGTTTGTTGATAGCAGCTTTTGATAATGATGTCTTCTTTAGCATTTAGTACTTTTTGCAGAAATTTGATCAGCGTCTTCAAAAAGAGTGGCCTAATATTCGGTGCTCCTGTTTCTAGGCGAAGAAAGAAGCCAGGAGTGGCGTTGGTAGGGCCTGTGAGCCGTCGAAAGAATGCGGTCTGGAAACTCTTAAAATTGTCGCAGTAGCAAAGACCTTATATTGGTACTGCGTACATAAGTACTGAGCTGACTAGAGATTGGAAAAGCTTCAGGTGCATCTTTATGTCTGTTATTTTGGCACGATAAAGTAGATCAAAAAGCTTTAACTGCGCTGCCTTGGCCTTGCTAAAAAGTGCGTTTTGACTTTATTAAAGATTCTACTCTGGGTAAAAGGGACTCCTAAGTAGACATATTTGTTTACTTTCTCACGTGGTTTGCATTCCTAGTTAAATATTATTGAGTTGCTTGTTTTCTTTCCTAAAAATCAAGATTTTTGTCTTAGCTAGGTTGACCTTTAGATTATTCTTTTTAAAGAAATTACTAAGAGTGTTAATTTGCTTTTGTAGATCCAATTCATTTAAGACGAGGAGTATTATATCGTCCGCGTAGGGTGAAATGAGTAGTTCATTAGTTAACATTCGAATTGCTTGGATTCCACTGTTACGGAGAATCTCCTTTATTTTGTCGATATAAATGCTAAATAGAGTTGGAGACAGGGTTTCTTCTTTCTGAAGACAGGCAACACACTACCCATTACTTTGATTAGGTCAGTAAAACCTGCTTCACATCGAACCTTAGTTTTTGCTTGGTCACACAGTTTGTTGATGTTTTCCACAAAGTGATCACTGAGTCCAGCTTCCCTCAACCTGGTCCATAGCTTAGTTCGTTTAATTGAATCAAACGCTTGACTAAGATCCACAACGAGGGCAAATAGCTTTTCTTTCTTATGTAGGGCTGGCCTGTTCAGCTGCTTAAGTATGCAGGTATACAGTGCAAATATATGATCCGTGCACCCTTTTCTTTTCTATAAGCCGCTTGATTTTTAGATATAGCATTGTTACTGGAGCAGTAGAAGTTCAGTCTGTCAGACAAGGTGCAGGTGTATAGCTTGGTTATAGTATTAATTAGGGCAATGGGTCTGTAATTACTAGGTAGAGGGTCGTCACCTTTCTTGTAAATGGGTGCTGTTATGATTTCCCCTCATTCCTTTGGTATCTGTTTTTGTAAAGCTGTGTTCAGTAGTTGAAGTAGGTAGTCGTAAGAAGTGCTGTCTAAGGTTTTCCATATTTCATTTGGTATGCCATCTGAGCCAGGAAATTTGTTGTTTTGTTTGTCTTCTAGTGGCTTTAAGTAGTTTCGTGAGGGTTGTATCCTTGTCGAGTATTTGGCATTCATTAGCAATAGCTTGTTTTGTTGGGCCAACGACTTTTACTTTATCTACATTAATAGTTTCAAACACACATTAAAAGTGCGTACCCCAGTGCTGTTTAGTTATTTGGTTAGACGGGGGAGCGGGAGCGTTTGAACTAGCAGGACGTACTTAAAAATTGTCTCGAATTCTCAAACTCGGAAACCAAAATTTTAGTGAAAAATAAAATAGCGGCTTTATTACAGCAAACAGTAGCCAGACCCAAATTTCACGCACTACAATAATCGCATCGAAGTTCCGAGTGACAATCAAAACTCAACAATCACAGAGTGACAATACCAAAGTACTCAATTCTGTTAATAATTCGTGTTCTACCCAACCAAAAACTGAAGTACGAAGTTCAACTTCTACTAATAAGAGACAGAACACAAACAACTTACAACTGAACTCAACGTAACCTAACTTATCAGTGGAAACACGAGTAAAACCTGCTTTACCTTTTGTTACGAACTTCATACATCAAGACAAGTCGACTACGGGTACCCATTAAATGATCCATGTAAACTCATCATCTCTGTCATACAACAAGTAGAATAAATGTCAAAGGGAAATAAAAGAGGAAGACAGAACAATAGCCCAGAAGAAAAGAAGACTAGAATGGAAATAGAGACTGAAGATGGGGAAGTCCTAATACTCACAGCAACCTAAATCCGACAACAACAGATCGATAGTATTACAATCAAAAGGGTCATGTCAACAATAGGAGGACAACTAGAACTATTTGCAAAAGACAACAAAGAACTACGACTCAGAATAGGAAAGCTCGAGGAAGAGAATGATCAATTGTACCTGGAAATCAAAAGATGCAACCTAATATTTACGGGGATCCCCAAAGAAAAGCTAGAATCTGAACAGGTGTTAATCGAAAAAGTGCAATCCATCATCTGACAAGAACCAAAAACGGAAGCCGAGATAGACACAGCTCGAAGAATCGGTCATAAAGGGGATGGAACCAAGCCACGTCCACTAGTCATTAGATTTGCTTTGCAGCGTGAAAGGCAAGAGGTGTACATGCCAAGAAAAGAAATGAGAAAAACAACAAACAAAGCTCATAAAGATGTGTACATCAATGCCGATCTTCCTCCAAGGATATTAAAAATCAAACTCTTGGAACGAATCAACAGGGCCAAGGATATATTGCTTCCACCACAGCCTCCAATAAACTCAAACTCAAACTCCAAGAAAATTCAAAAATCAAATACAAAATAATACGAAGCACAGTAGTACAACAGCAACCTCGTCACAGATATCCAAAAACAAGTAATATATATTTTAATGTGAGGTTCCTCAAAAACTATTCTGCTGCTGTGACGTTTCAGTTATTAAATTAATATATTATGCCTTACACTTATAATCACCTATATCACTAACCCCCCCCCCTCTCATACCATTTACTCGAACTATTTACTTATTTACATATATATATATATCTACCTATTCATTTAATCCTGTTAAATTCAAAATTGCAGGCCGAAAGGCAATATCTAATCATTACTAGTACCTATCTTTATTCCAAATTTATTCCATTATCCTTATATTATTGTAAAATCTAATAGTTGTGTAGGCCAATGGCCATATCAACTTTGAAAATAAATCATTATTATTATTAGTTATTTCGTTAGTTATATAACAGCATTTCTTGTCTCGAAAGGTAATTATGGCTTTCCAGTATCCTGCCGAGTCTTTGCTATGATACATTTCCTCCTGGATCTTACTATAGAAGGCTTTCTATTTGTTAGCACAGAGGCTACGATAGGTCTTTTTGGCATATAAGAAGCGGTCGAGATTGTCATTGGCTGGAAAATCGGAGCATTTAATTTCTCTGTATTTATAAAGGCAGGAAAGAGTCTTCCGTTTAGCTACGCTGCATTCTTTGTCTAACCATTTCGGACCAAAATTAATTTCTGTATTGCCGCTCTGTTTTGGGCCAATTTTTTATTTGCTCAGCAGTCTGGTGTATTAAATTGTATAATTGAGAGTAGTTACAATTGCTGAAGTCAAGTTCCTTACTGTTAGTGTTAATATTTTGCCGAAAATGCAAAGCTTTGTCTTTGCACCATCTGATGTTGTTGCTTTGTTGCGTCAAGATCTGTCGTTTATCTTGCTTATCTCGTTCGACACTCAACAGTATATGAAGGTAGTCAGATTCTATAAACTCAATTACTTTGAGGTCTTCAAAATCGTTGATTGCATTGCTACAGCTAATACATGGGTCAATCACGCTGTGTTCATTGTGTCCTATATACGTGGGTTTTCTACAGCTTTCTGAGGTGCTTCTTCCATAAATGCTATCTGGTTTGTTAAAAATAGATCCATCAGTCCTTTTTGACGTTCGGTAACGCCGCATTCGGTCGTGTTTTGTAGCTGGTTAAACTTTAGTGTAGACTTGGTCAAATTCTGGAATTTGCCTACTCTGCAGTTGAAGTCGCCCATTTGAATGTATTTTAAGTTATGTTTGACCGCGGTTTCTTCAACTAGAGTGTCCAGTTGATTGTCATATTGTGTTTCAGGCGGTAGGTAAGTAAAGCAGTTTATTGTATTTTTTCCGGTAAGCAAGACCTTAGCTATAATTTTATAGCTGTCATGGTAATCTTGCATTGTTCAGATATACAATGTTGCATGCCCCTAATTATTTTGCCACTTTTTGTTCCTCTATCGCCTACCGCTGGGATAACAGTTAATTTTAAATTGTAAAAAATGTTTTTCAATTATTTCACTGTTCCAAGTTTCGGATAAACAAAATATATCCACGTCGTGTTGTAAAACTATGTTGGCTTTGTCGTATGCACAACTCATTTTTTCGTTAACGTTCCAGTATAAAATACTATTTACAGATTTCACAGGGTTTTGTATGCGCTTGCTGAGTTCTTATAAGTTTTGTGCGTTGTTAGTATTTATTGCTTGCTGTCGCGACTCTTCTTTCCTTCTCTTTTCTTTACCCTCAAAGCGCTTCTTGCTGAGTTCTGGAGGTAGGTCAGCATTATTGAAAATTAGATAAGTGCTTCTGCTTTTTAGCACTTGTTTAGTCTTGAGGACAGCAGATCTGTCCGTTTGTCTTAGGAAGGTAACTAAAACCGTTCGACGTTTTCCTATTTATTTGGATCCAAGGCGACTCTTTAAGTGTTTTAGTGCGTCCAAGCAGTTCCTCATAGACTTGCTGTTGTTTCGCAAGCTTTGTCCTTATCTCTTGCACACTTTGAAGAATAATTTTGGTAGAATCCTTTAAACGTTCGCGTTGTGCCTCAGCTTGATTGTCCATCTTTTTGCTTAACTGCTCATAAAGGTCTTTTATCCCGTGCCGCATATTTTTGTTTTTTTGTCTTTTTAGTGTTTTTGACAGTATTGGGGGATAAGTCTGTGCTGTTTCTTCCTCTTTTGTTGGCGGGTTTGACAGTTATAAGTGTGTGTTATGTAGCATGGTTATTTGCTATGAGCAATACCCACAGAGTACTTGACTTGCTGCAATGTTGTCTGTCGGCTGCCGTCCAGTCGGTGAGGTAAATATATCAGTCTTGTAGAGATTTTAAAGAAATTTGCTATGTAACATCTAGCGGCTTACGCCATTTTTATTCTCAAATAGATTGGTTAATATATGCTTCTGCCCTTTAGCATTCGCTTAGAGAGCATAGCTGCTAACCTTGCTATATCAATCTTAGCGGTCGCTTTGGCTCTTAAGCATAGGCTTTGAGAGCCTAGCTGCTAAGCTTGCTGTATCTAGTTAGCGGTCGCTGTAATTAGATACCACGATAACATGCATGAACTTAAAGTATTAATCTATATTTGGTCGTAAGTTTGCCTGTTTTTAAAGAGTTGTCTCAAAACATTTTTGTCGGGTAACTTCTATTTTCTGGATGTATAACCATAAAAACGCAATCAAATTTAAGAATAAGTGTGTATGTAATTGTAATTACATTACAGCGCGTAGTTATCCGTATTAATGTTGACATTTACCATTTTCGGATTTACAGTAAAATCAAGAATAACGAAAAGTTTATTGTAAAACAGAATTCTAAACCATAATAATTTGTCAAGAGTAGAGTGTGGAAAAGGTGTATTGCTTGGACTGGTGGAGCTCCATTGCATTGCGGTATAAACTCTATACGTTATGCGTATCAATATAATGCCTTGACTTAAAAATACCCATACTTTGGCATAAAATCAAATGAATAATGCACAAAAGTGCTAACACTTACAACTACTAATTCAAAAATGTACACATATGCAATCCTGTTTCCATCTTAACCTCTGTACTCATACATACAACACATTGCCTCATTGCTGCGGTACTACGCCTTTTCCTTTTCCTTGAGTATCATGGTTTGCATTGCTACCGTAAAATTTAATGTTTTTTCTATAACTACCGCAATTCAATATTACAGTACTATTACTGATTTAAATGAAGCTTGATCATATCCTGGCCCTACGCATTAGCCCTTTACGCAGTATTTTCTTTGCAGACTTTTAACTCGCTACCCTGGATACCGCAATTTAGTGTTCCGATTTGATACTTCTAAAAGTATTGTCAACACGCTGCACTTTACGTCATTAAATAAAAAATTAGCCTTTTCTGTGTTAAATAAACAATTTAGTTTAGTTATACAAAGTGTCACATCTCTGACGGCATTAAAATACAAATTAGATACATACTTCAAAATATGTATCTAAATAAACATAAATCTGCAATCTTAGAGAAGTACCGACTTAGCTGTAACATTATTGACGTACAAAGAATGCAAAATTGCAGCACATTAAAATACTACAGCAGCTTGAAGACCCACGCCCTAAGATCGGAATACTTTGAGATGGGATTACCATGTAACACAGTAAAGTTCATACCGAATCTAAGATCTGGCCTTCCTAGAATTGTACTTAGGGGAAAGGTCACCAACCTCAACGGAATGAACAAACTATGGAAGTGAGCAGAGACACCTAGCTGCGAACTGTGTGGGAGCGAAGAGAAAGACATCTTCCATGTAATGCTCAACTGTACACATTATGCATATTCAAGAACCAAATTCCTCAGAAAACTAAGCGACGCAAGACCAGCCAGAAAGAGCCTTATGGAACACATCTTCAACAAATACCACAACGCCGAGGGATTTTAACTACTTTTTAATTTTTGGGATACAGCCATCAGGACTCGAAAATTTTACTACAAATGCATTGGAGAGGCCTGACTCCCCCCCCCCCTTATTCATCAAACTACAGACTCCCTTCCTTCTTTTCTATCAAGACACCAAAAGAAAAAACAATACTCTATATCACATTCACATTATAACGTATAACATGACTAAGAATGACTTTATTAAACTGTGTAAGAATAATTACTAACATGCTCTCTTTTTAGCCAAGAAATAACGATAATTACATAAACTAAATCAAACATATTTAATATCATATCAAACCGAGGATCAATTACCTCTGTAAAGCTAAAAATGTGAATAACCGATGTTGTATGGGCTGCGGCCAAATCAACTTAATGAATAAATTATTAGTTATTATTATTATTATTACATACTTCAAACTAAATGTTAACACTCAATACCCACAACAGGATTGCAGCATATCAAAATTTTTTATTGCACAATATTTAAACATAAAAATGACGGTATAAAAGTATACAAATGACGCACAAAAATGCTACAAAGTTATAAATATCGTATAAAAATAATGAAAAAATATACAATATACATACTCTGGTTCCTTTCCAAAACATTTAACTATTCATACACCCCATCAATATGCTTTTATGCTGCAGTACCGCATTGCTTTTGCCTTCTGGTCTAACTTTTTCGGCAAATTCAAGGTCTTGTTGGCGTTCTTTGGTCTCCTTCGTTTTTGTATGTTTCTTACGTAATTGTTTTCCAAACCGCTGCAAATTGAACTGCTGCATTACCGTCTTCTTGACGACCTCGGTCTTCATGTCTGTTTTCATAGAATTATCTCTTCTAGGCTGCGGTCGACGTGGGTCTCCTGGGTTTTAGTTTCTCACGTCAAGTCGCCAGTCGACAATGGTTTCCTGAATACTTGTAGTACCAGGACTCGCTCTTCTAGACTGGGTCGAAGCGCCGATGCGTCTTGGCGTCTCATAAACCAGGTCCGTCATCTGCCTAAACTACCAGAGGTTTTATACTTCGGTCGATTCAATCTGCGAACTGGAAAGTAGTCCTGAGCTAACTTATATTTTTCTCCGTACTCTGGTGTTTTAGAAACCAATGCAATTGTTACTATCATAATTACTATCCGCATTACGCGTACTATATCTAACTACTCACTGACGGCCGTATCACGGGCCTTTGGTACTCAGCGCTGATAACTAAGTTAAATTCTCGTAAATTTCTTGGCCCTGCAATGCCAAGTCACAATCAACTGTAACTCAGGTTGAGTTTTTGTAGTTATACACGCGGTTTCCTACTAGTGTTTGCCTATATAGTGTTGAATTCAACTATGCTATGGTCTCTGTTGGTCGCAACCGCTGTCCTAGTCTGTCTGCACGGGACTAGAGTACCGTGCTCCCTAACCTGACTTGGGCTACAGGAAGCGTATGTTTTGCTCTGGAAAATATCTTCATACACCACCTACCGTATTTTTGGGCCCCTTGTTCTATCTCTGGCTTATAGGGGGAGGATGAAGTACACATCGGCTATTGTGGTGGTCTATTCTTTCTGCACGCGCCTACCTTCCGCTTTACTACTCACTCTGCGCTCCTTTGGTCCACGTTTAGTCAGGACCCTTGGTCTTTTTTTGCACAAGAATCGAATACTCTACTCTCTAACCCAGCTTAGACTGCAGGACACGTTTGTTCCGTTCTGCAAGTATATGAATGCACCGTCTTACAAATTCCGGTGCCCACGATGCTAAATAAGGCTAACAAGAAGTGATCAAAACAATTTTGGTGGTCTAATGTTTCTGCAAGGGGGCCTACCCTTTGCTTTCCTATTCCATCTTCGCTTCTTTGGTTTACGCTTAAACTCTTTCTTTCAAATCCGATTCTCCTTTTCCTTGGTGGTTCTCGGTAACTGTTTATTTGAAATCCAAAACTAGTCAACTATCGTTAGGTAATTTTTAGTCAGTTTCTGCGGACTGAACGACCTCACTGCCATTTCATTTACTCAAACCAATGCACTTCTTCTGTTATGCCTGATGTTTCTACTAGCTGCGTTTTGAGTTTTTTTATGTAACACTCTGTGCCTGAACAAAAATAAAGCAATGATGGAAAATGATGTGGTAAAATTCTTAATTTTTAGTTTTATTTTTTTTTCTTAATTCGATTAGTTAGTGAGTTCTTGTATAAAATTATAAAATGTGGTGGTCTGATAGAATAAAATAGGAGTAGAACCCAATTTTGATGTGCACAAGTGCGGATGCTACTCTGTTTGGGCTGTAAGAACTGTGATTTAAAGTTATTGCTAATTCCAGGATTTCCATGAATTCCTAAACATGTCCGTTACAATGATAAGCGTCTCGGATTTTAACTAATTTATGACGGTTAAAAGTAAACTAGAAATATGATATAAGTGGGTTAGCGGACGCTAATGGATTCAGTTGATACTAGTAGGTTTTATTGGTTCTTATGTAGAATGAGATGCTGAACTCTCCCCAATCTGAATAGTTTGATATAGCTAGATATATTTCGGCTATAAAGACAGTAATTTATAGTGAGACAGAGCTAGATTACGTGAAATAAATAGGACAAATAAAAACAGGGACCTATTTGCGACACTTACATGTTAAAATTGAACTCATTGTTTATTTTGTGATTGCTTTATATATATTGATAGAATAGGTACGGATTTGTGTATGCTCGATGGCACAAGGAACATATTAGAATATACATACAAAGAGACCGCTTATGCATAGCTATATGTGTACGTTCACACAGACACATGCATACATGCACACATAAACATGCATAAGTACATGCATGATCACATACACATACATACCCACACCTACACATACATGCATTCATAATCATACCTACATATAGATACACATTTATACATGTATATACATAAACATACACATGCATACACATATATACATGCAAAAACATGCAAACATACACATACATACAAAAAAACACACATACACATACATACAAAAACATACACACATACACATACATACAAAAACATACACACATACACATACATACAAAAACATACACATACATACAAAAACATACACACATACACGCAAAAACATACACACATACACGCAAAAACATACACACATACATGTAAATACATATACATACACATAAAAACATACACACATACATGTAAATACATATACATACACATGAAAACTTGCACACGCGTACACACACGCATATTTTATATGCTTAAATCCTGTTTCCGCTACTGGTACTACTACTTGACATAATTGTACCAAACACGGTTCTACTGCAACCACTTGTTATAAGATCACTTGTAACGGCGCTATTTTCAATGAGTCTGCAATTAAATCCTTCCGTTTGTTCCCAAGAATAACCCGAGAAAGATTGCTTAACTACTAACCCTATTCAATATTAGCTAAGCACCTTGTTGGGACCCATAGTAGACAAATCAACTTAAGGGTATTACCCATCGAAGATTAGGTTTTTCGTATGAGTTCAAGTTCAGTGGTCTCCCAGAAGAAGGTAACGGATAGCTGCGCCACTTAAATATTTTGTCCCCATGTTAGGAACGACAAAATTTCACAGATGTTATTTTATCTGCATTTTTTGTTTTGGCTTCCGGAGACAAGTTATTAGTATTGTAAAAATCTGTTAATCTTGTTTTGCTATAGCAAACATCCATGACTACTTAAATGCGTTTTGTGTCTGTAAAAATCGTAAGGAAAAATAATATAATTATTTATAAAGTGACCGCTAGCTCCCCCTACGTCAACTGCATAACTACAAGATATTTTGCATTAGAATCAGGACTTTTTTATCTTTTAAATGATAACTTATTTGTTATATGTTGTCAGTTGAGGAGTTTGAACTGAAAAATCACTAAAACAATGACAGTACATTGGACGGCATATTACACGATTAAAACTTCAGTTCTAGCAGCCTTAAAAATATACCTCACTTGATATAATATGCAATAATAAAACGATATTTGTCACTGAAAAATCACTAAAGACGTAAGTGTAACAGCATTGGACTTTGCGTCAAAAACTTTGAATGTTATTGCAATATTTTATAGGGCTTTTAGAATGACCTGCTGAGGGCCAAAAATAGATCTTGAAGTGCATTGTTTTTTTAATCTCAAATAAATTTTCAAGCAAGAATTTCTTTCCATCCATCCATCCATCCATCCATCCATCCATCCATCCATCCATCCATCCATCCATCCATCCATCCATCCATCCATCCATCCATCCATCCATCCATCCATCCATCCATCCATCCATCCATCCATCCATCCATCCATCCATCCATCCATCCATCCATCCATCCATCCATCCATCCATCCATCCATCCATCCATCCATCCATCCATCCATCCATCCATCCATCCATCCATCCATCCATCCATCCATCCATCCATCCATCCATCCATCCATCCATCCATCCATCCATCCATCCATCCATCCATCCATCCATCCATCCATCCATCCATCCATCCATCCATCCATCCATCCATCCATCCATCCATCCATCCATCCATCCATCCATCCATCCATCCATCCATCCATCCATCCATCCATCCATCCATCCATCCATCCATCCATCCATCCATCCATCCATCCATCCATCCATCCATCCATCCATCCATCCATCCATCCATCCATCCATCCATCCATCCATCCATCCATCCATCCATCCATCCATCCATCCATCCATCCATCCATCCATCCATCCATCCATCCATCCATCCATCCATCCATCCATCCATCCATCCATCCATCCATCCATCCATCCATCCATCCATCCATCCATCCATCCATCCATCCATCCATCCATCCATCCATCCATCCATCCATCCATCCATCCATCCATCCATCCATCCATCCATCCATCCATCCATCCATCCATCCATCCATCCATCCATCCATCCATCCATCCATCCATCCATCCATCCATCCATCCATCCATCCATCCATCCATCCATCCATCCATCCATCCATCCATCCATCCATCCATCCATCCATCCATCCATCCATCCATCCATCCATCCATCCATCCATCCATCCATCCATCCATCCATCCATCCATCCATCCATCCATCCATCCATCCATCCATCCATCCATCCATCCATCCATCCATCCATCCATCCATCCATCCATCCATCCATCCATCCATCCATCCATCCATCCATCCATCCATCCATCCATCCATCCATCCATCCATCCATCCATCCATCCATCCATCCATCCATCCATCCATCCATCCATCCATCCATCCATCCATCCATCCATCCATCCATCCATCCATCCATCCATCCATCCATCCATCCATCCATCCATCCATCCATCCATCCATCCATCCATCCATCCATCCATCCATCCATCCATCCATCCATCCATCCATCCATCCATCCATCCATCCATCCATCCATCCATCCATCCATCCATCCATCCATCCATCCATCCATCCATCCATCCATCCATCCATCCATCCATCCATCCATCCATCCATCCATCCATCCATCCATCCATCCATCCATCCATCCATCCATCCATCCATCCATCCATCCATCCATCCATCCATCCATCCATCCATCCATCCATCCATCCATCCATCCATCCATCCATCCATCCATCCATCCATCCATCCATCCATCCATCCATCCATCCATCCATCCATCCATCCATCCATCCATCCATCCATCCATCCATCCATCCATCCATCCATCCATCCATCCATCCATCCATCCATCCATCCATCCATCCATCCATCCATCCATCCATCCATCCATCCATCCATCCATCCATCCATCCATCCATCCATCCATCCATCCATCCATCCATCCATCCATCCATCCATCCATCCATCCATCCATCCATCCATCCATCCATCCATCCATCCATCCATCCATCCATCCATCCATCCATCCATCCATCCATCCATCCATCCATCCATCCATCCATCCATCCATCCATCCATCCATCCATCCATCCATCCATCCATCCATCCATCCATCCATCCATCCATCCATCCATCCATCCATCCATCCATCCATCCATCCATCCATCCATCCATCCATCCATCCATCCATCCATCCATCCATCCATCCATCCATCCATCCATCCATCCATCCATCCATCCATCCATCCATCCATCCATCCATCCATCCATCCATCCATCCATCCATCCATCCATCCATCCATCCATCCATCCATCCATCCATCCATCCATCCATCCATCCATCCATCCATCCATCCATCCATCCATCCATCCATCCATCCATCCATCCATCCATCCATCCATCCATCCATCCATCCATCCATCCATCCATCCATCCATCCATCCATCCATCCATCCATCCATCCATCCATCCATCCATCCATCCATCCATCCATCCATCCATCCATCCATCCATCCATCCATCCATCCATCCATCCATCCATCCATCCATCCATCCATCCATCCATCCATCCATCCATCCATCCATCCATCCATCCATCCATCCATCCATCCATCCATCCATCCATCCATCCATCCATCCATCCATCCATCCATCCATCCATCCATCCATCCATCCATCCATCCATCCATCCATCCATCCATCCATCCATCCATCCATCCATCCATCCATCCATCCATCCATCCATCCATCCATCCATCCATCCATCCATCCATCCATCCATCCATCCATCCATCCATCCATCCATCCATCCATCCATCCATCCATCCATCCATCCATCCATCCATCCATCCATCCATCCATCCATCCATCCATCCATCCATCCATCCATCCATCCATCCATCCATCCATCCATCCATCCATCCATCCATCCATCCATCCATCCATCCATCCATCCATCCATCCATCCATCCATCCATCCATCCATCCATCCATCCATCCATCCATCCATCCATCCATCCATCCATCCATCCATCCATCCATCCATCCATCCATCCATCCATCCATCCATCCATCCATCCATCCATCCATCCATCCATCCATCCATCCATCCATCCATCCATCCATCCATCCATCCATCCATCCATCCATCCATCCATCCATCCATCCATCCATCCATCCATCCATCCATCCATCCATCCATCCATCCATCCATCCATCCATCCATCCATCCATCCATCCATCCATCCATCCATCCATCCATCCATCCATCCATCCATCCATCCATCCATCCATCCATCCATCCATCCATCCATCCATCCATCCATCCATCCATCCATCCATCCATCCATCCATCCATCCATCCATCCATCCATCCATCCATCCATCCATCCATCCATCCATCCATCCATCCATCCATCCATCCATCCATCCATCCATCCATCCATCCATCCATCCATCCATCCATCCATCCATCCATCCATCCATCCATCCATCCATCCATCCATCCATCCATCCATCCATCCATCCATCCATCCATCCATCCATCCATCCATCCATCCATCCATCCATCCATCCATCCATCCATCCATCCATCCATCCATCCATCCATCCATCCATCCATCCATCCATCCATCCATCCATCCATCCATCCATCCATCCATCCATCCATCCATCCATCCATCCATCCATCCATCCATCCATCCATCCATCCATCCATCCATCCATCCATCCATCCATCCATCCATCCATCCATCCATCCATCCATCCATCCATCCATCCATCCATCCATCCATCCATCCATCCATCCATCCATCCATCCATCCATCCATCCATCCATCCATCCATCCATCCATCCATCCATCCATCCATCCATCCATCCATCCATCCATCCATCCATCCATCCATCCATCCATCCATCCATCCATCCATCCATCCATCCATCCATCCATCCATCCATCCATCCATCCATCCATCCATCCATCCATCCATCCATCCATCCATCCATCCATCCATCCATCCATCCATCCATCCATCCATCCATCCATCCATCCATCCATCCATCCATCCATCCATCCATCCATCCATCCATCCATCCATCCATCCATCCATCCATCCATCCATCCATCCATCCATCCATCCATCCATCCATCCATCCATCCATCCATCCATCCATCCATCCATCCATCCATCCATCCATCCATCCATCCATCCATCCATCCATCCATCCATCCATCCATCCATCCATCCATCCATCCATCCATCCATCCATCCATCCATCCATCCATCCATCCATCCATCCATCCATCCATCCATCCATCCATCCATCCATCCATCCATCCATCCATCCATCCATCCATCCATCCATCCATCCATCCATCCATCCATCCATCCATCCATCCATCCATCCATCCATCCATCCATCCATCCATCCATCCATCCATCCATCCATCCATCCATCCATCCATCCATCCATCCATCCATCCATCCATCCATCCATCCATCCATCCATCCATCCATCCATCCATCCATCCATCCATCCATCCATCCATCCATCCATCCATCCATCCATCCATCCATCCATCCATCCATCCATCCATCCATCCATCCATCCATCCATCCATCCATCCATCCATCCATCCATCCATCCATCCATCCATCCATCCATCCATCCATCCATCCATCCATCCATCCATCCATCCATCCATCCATCCATCCATCCATCCATCCATCCATCCATCCATCCATCCATCCATCCATCCATCCATCCATCCATCCATCCATCCATCCATCCATCCATCCATCCATCCATCCATCCATCCATCCATCCATCCATCCATCCATCCATCCATCCATCCATCCATCCATCCATCCATCCATCCATCCATCCATCCATCCATCCATCCATCCATCCATCCATCCATCCATCCATCCATCCATCCATCCATCCATCCATCCATCCATCCATCCATCCATCCATCCATCCATCCATCCATCCATCCATCCATCCATCCATCCATCCATCCATCCATCCATCCATCCATCCATCCATCCATCCATCCATCCATCCATCCATCCATCCATCCATCCATCCATCCATCCATCCATCCATCCATCCATCCATCCATCCATCCATCCATCCATCCATCCATCCATCCATCCATCCATCCATCCATCCATCCATCCATCCATCCATCCATCCATCCATCCATCCATCCATCCATCCATCCATCCATCCATCCATCCATCCATCCATCCATCCATCCATCCATCCATCCATCCATCCATCCATCCATCCATCCATCCATCCATCCATCCATCCATCCATCCATCCATCCATCCATCCATCCATCCATCCATCCATCCATCCATCCATCCATCCATCCATCCATCCATCCATCCATCCATCCATCCATCCATCCATCCATCCATCCATCCATCCATCCATCCATCCATCCATCCATCCATCCATCCATCCATCCATCCATCCATCCATCCATCCATCCATCCATCCATCCATCCATCCATCCATCCATCCATCCATCCATCCATCCATCCATCCATCCATCCATCCATCCATCCATCCATCCATCCATCCATCCATCCATCCATCCATCCATCCATCCATCCATCCATCCATCCATCCATCCATCCATCCATCCATCCATCCATCCATCCATCCATCCATCCATCCATCCATCCATCCATCCATCCATCCATCCATCCATCCATCCATCCATCCATCCATCCATCCATCCATCCATCCATCCATCCATCCATCCATCCATCCATCCATCCATCCATCCATCCATCCATCCATCCATCCATCCATCCATCCATCCATCCATCCATCCATCCATCCATCCATCCATCCATCCATCCATCCATCCATCCATCCATCCATCCATCCATCCATCCATCCATCCATCCATCCATCCATCCATCCATCCATCCATCCATCCATCCATCCATCCATCCATCCATCCATCCATCCATCCATCCATCCATCCATCCATCCATCCATCCATCCATCCATCCATCCATCCATCCATCCATCCATCCATCCATCCATCCATCCATCCATCCATCCATCCATCCATCCATCCATCCATCCATCCATCCATCCATCCATCCATCCATCCATCCATCCATCCATCCATCCATCCATCCATCCATCCATCCATCCATCCATCCATCCATCCATCCATCCATCCATCCATCCATCCATCCATCCATCCATCCATCCATCCATCCATCCATCCATCCATCCATCCATCCATCCATCCATCCATCCATCCATCCATCCATCCATCCATCCATCCATCCATCCATCCATCCATCCATCCATCCATCCATCCATCCATCCATCCATCCATCCATCCATCCATCCATCCATCCATCCATCCATCCATCCATCCATCCATCCATCCATCCATCCATCCATCCATCCATCCATCCATCCATCCATCCATCCATCCATCCATCCATCCATCCATCCATCCATCCATCCATCCATCCATCCATCCATCCATCCATCCATCCATCCATCCATCCATCCATCCATCCATCCATCCATCCATCCATCCATCCATCCATCCATCCATCCATCCATCCATCCATCCATCCATCCATCCATCCATCCATCCATCCATCCATCCATCCATCCATCCATCCATCCATCCATCCATCCATCCATCCATCCATCCATCCATCCATCCATCCATCCATCCATCCATCCATCCATCCATCCATCCATCCATCCATCCATCCATCCATCCATCCATCCATCCATCCATCCATCCATCCATCCATCCATCCATCCATCCATCCATCCATCCATCCATCCATCCATCCATCCATCCATCCATCCATCCATCCATCCATCCATCCATCCATCCATCCATCCATCCATCCATCCATCCATCCATCCATCCATCCATCCATCCATCCATCCATCCATCCATCCATCCATCCATCCATCCATCCATCCATCCATCCATCCATCCATCCATCCATCCATCCATCCATCCATCCATCCATCCATCCATCCATCCATCCATCCATCCATCCATCCATCCATCCATCCATCCATCCATCCATCCATCCATCCATCCATCCATCCATCCATCCATCCATCCATCCATCCATCCATCCATCCATCCATCCATCCATCCATCCATCCATCCATCCATCCATCCATCCATCCATCCATCCATCCATCCATCCATCCATCCATCCATCCATCCATCCATCCATCCATCCATCCATCCATCCATCCATCCATCCATCCATCCATCCATCCATCCATCCATCCATCCATCCATCCATCCATCCATCCATCCATCCATCCATCCATCCATCCATCCATCCATCCATCCATCCATCCATCCATCCATCCATCCATCCATCCATCCATCCATCCATCCATCCATCCATCCATCCATCCATCCATCCATCCATCCATCCATCCATCCATCCATCCATCCATCCATCCATCCATCCATCCATCCATCCATCCATCCATCCATCCATCCATCCATCCATCCATCCATCCATCCATCCATCCATCCATCCATCCATCCATCCATCCATCCATCCATCCATCCATCCATCCATCCATCCATCCATCCATCCATCCATCCATCCATCCATCCATCCATCCATCCATCCATCCATCCATCCATCCATCCATCCATCCATCCATCCATCCATCCATCCATCCATCCATCCATCCATCCATCCATCCATCCATCCATCCATCCATCCATCCATCCATCCATCCATCCATCCATCCATCCATCCATCCATCCATCCATCCATCCATCCATCCATCCATCCATCCATCCATCCATCCATCCATCCATCCATCCATCCATCCATCCATCCATCCATC
>CATKUY010000099.1:72500-80284 GCA_949802685.1 Dicyrtomina minuta | reverse complement strand
AATTTTACTCGAGTAACTGATATAAAAATAGACCATTTTTGTAAAATAGATTAGTTAGAGTTGAGGAGTCAGCTGAAGCACAACCAATTCGGATCGGTTGGAAACCTAGAAATTACCCAAGATATTGAACGTTTGTGTTTAACAACCAAGTTGTTGATGAATTTTTGTGTTTTAAAACTTTTCAAGTATTCAAAAATATGTTATACTGAGTGGCAAACACCTGTATTCGAGTAATGGAGGAAACAACTGTATTTCCATCCGCTGTGAAAACTCAACCACGAAAGAAGGATCCAAATTATGTTGTAAGTTCTATTTTTTACAGGAAAATTCTAGTTTCAAATGGTATTTATGATTCGAGATTTAGCTCTTTTTGAAATTAGCAATGATTTTAAGCTCAATTTTTTCTTAAATTGCTTTTTATGATCGAATTTTTAAGAAAATTGTCTTATTATTAAGCCATTTTCTTAAAAAAAGTTGACAAAGTATCAGGTCAAATTTAGAAAACTGAACCGAAATTGAAAAAATAAACCAAAATTCATAAAAATAGGGTTTATTTTTCAAAAATTAAGTCATATTTAAAACAAATTAAGCTAATTTTTGAAAAAATTAGCTAACTTTTTGAAAAATTATTAAAATTTCAAAAAACATAAGCTAAATTTTGAAAAATTGAGACAAATTTCAAAAAAAATAAGCAAATTTTTGAAAAAATAGGCTAAATTTTTGAAAAATTGGTGAAATTTCAAACAAACAAGGGCTAAATTTCGAAAAAAATAAGTCAAAATTTAAAAAACATGAGCTAAATTTCAAACAAATGAATTGAATGTTAAAAAATGTGACAAATTTGATGCGTTTTTACTAAAAATTGACTGTTTTTACTAAACGTTTTTTGTTGACAGCTACTTAATTGCCCTATGGTGGGTTGTTCTTACGATACCTGTAAATGGTATCCTTACTACCATCACGTTGAGCGCGTTCACTACTGTGAAGACTGCGCAATGTATACTCCTTGCAAATCTGCGCATGCGTGTACTCGTATTGGGCAAAGAGGTGGACACGTGGACGCCAAGCATGAAATTGACTTATCGTTCTTCAAAGAAACTTCAAGATCAAATCTTGGCGCGGTTAAAGAGTTTCTTTATGAACCAACAGATGAAATTACCAGCATTGAAGATATTTTTGAATTTGTAAAGAATCCAACTGAAAAACTTTTAAATGAAAACTTGGATGTGTATAAAGCAATGAGTGTCATCATTGGAATTGATGTGTTAATGGAAAAGGATATTCAAGACGCTGATCATACGTTTACACATGAAGAAACTATTTTCTTCGATTCCAGACCATTTGATCTTCATGATTCAAACGGAATATCTTCTCTCTTGCTTGAAGCTGCTAATGAAATTATCGAAAAAAAAATAATTTTACTGAACTTGGAAGTGGATGGAGGATTATTAAAATTAAAGGGTTTCAAGTCAAAATGGGTGAGCTGTCACTGTTAAAAAACTCAAAAATACGCGGACATCTTAAGATGCCATTCAAGAAACATGGAATTGTAAATATTACGAACACAGATGGAAAATGTTTTCACTACTGTATAGCTGCAGGAGTGCACATTAAAGATGAACTCAGTTTACGCAAGCAATTGTTTAATAAAAAAACAACAGCTACAAAAAATAACAAGAAACCATTATCCAGGGTGAATCTGTACAAGGTAGAACAATGGAAGAAATATCTGTGCAACTTTGACTTTTCAATGATAAGTGATGCTGGTGTTAATGTACATACAGACATCCCATTGTTTGAAGAAAAAAACGATATGTGTGTAAATGTCTTTACACATGAAGGAAACAAAATAGTTCTCAACTACAAAAGTGTACATAAATCTACAAAAGTTATAAATTTGTTCCTGATTCATGAAAACGATGAACAAGGAAAACGCAGTCATTTTGTTCTTATTAATGACTTGGATCGATTTCTTGGACATATTAAACCTGGACATATGTATTTCTGTCAAGAGTGTTTTCGTTTTAAAAAAACTCAAGAACAGTTATTGAAACACAGCTGTACAGAAGAAAAACAACAAATATACGATTTTCCTGATAAACAATTCAGGATAAAATTTCGAAATGAACATATGACATTACCAGTGCCGTACATATTATTCTACGATTGGGAGACGTTTTCTGAATCTTTAGGAATACAGAAAAAAGCAACAACAATGGTGTCTAAGTATAAACCAGCAAGTTATGCAATTGTTATTGTGAAAACGACAACAACCGATATGAAAATTGTTCATGCAGATTATTACAATGGAAAAAATCCGGTCAAGCATTTTTACGAGACTGTATTCTATTGGGCTGACAAACTTGTGACTAAAATTCGAAATAGTAATAATTTCAACAAACCGGATGCTGAAACATTGCGAAAACATAAAGCAGCGACACATTGTGAACTTTGTCATCGGAAATTTACTGCTGAAAAGAAAAAGAAAAAACGAAGCTATGCAGAAGCGTTTGATGAAGATTCAATTGACAAATATATTGAAGAACTTGGAGATGATATTGACGGATTTGCTGGAGCAGTTGATGAAGTAAATGGCAAAGCAAAGCAGTCTGTAATTAAAACTTATCATCATAACCACACAGAAGGTACATACATTGCTGCTCTGTGTCAGTCTTGCAACCTCAAGATAAAATACAAACATGAACTTGTATGTGTTTGTCATAATTCAACTGGATTTGATCTGCATCTGCTTGTAAATGCATTGGAACAAGAAATGTTTGATGCTGAAGATGTGCACGTTATTGCCAAATCGTCAGAAAAATTTGTGCAAATGACAATTGCGCATAAAAATAAAACTTTACCAGCACTTAATAAAAATATGGGAAGTGACAATACAGAGACAATAGAAGAAATTGATCGAAGAGTGAAAATAAGATTTATTGACAGCTGTCAATTTGTAAAAGACAGTTTGGCCAACTTGGCTGACGTTATTGCAAAAGAAAAATGTGAAAGTTTGACATTAATTGATCATTGTTTCCCGGAAATGGTTCCGGCTGGAGTTCCCAATACAAAAGAAAATATTGAACTGCTGTTTGCGAAAATTCCGTTCCCGTACAGTTATCTTACTTCTTCTACTGTATTTCAAGATGGACATCCCATACCAGAACGTAAATGGTTCAATAATAATTTGACGGGAAAAGAAATAACAGACTCAGAATGGGAACTTGTGAACAAAATAATTACAAAGTTCAATATAAAAGACTTTAACCAGTATTGCAAACTCTACAATTTACTGGACAGTGTACTGTTGGCTGCAGTGTGGGAGAATTTTAGACGAATTGGGATAAAAAACACTGGACTTGATCCTACGTACGTGTGCACTACCAGCGGATATGCTTGGCAAAGTTTTTTAAAAACAAATGGTGTTGAAATTGATGTTATACGGGACTATGAAATGTACAAAATGGTTAAAAAGGGGATCCGAGGCGGGATTTGCTACGCCTCGCAGAAAATTGTAGTGGCCAATACGGAACGAGATGCGGAACACTACACCCCTGACCTACCAAGACAACACCTTCTATATGTTGACAAGAATGGTATGTATGCTGAAGCTTTGTGCAAAAAGTTCCCGCTTGGAAATTTTAAATGGGAAACTGAGGACACATTAAACAGTATTGACTGGATAAATCGGGACTTTGAAGCCGGAAGCAAAGGGTATATCTTAGAAGTGGATTTAGAATACCCAATTGATGTTCAAGAAAGAACTAAGGAAATTCCACTGTGTCCTGAAAAACTCAAAATTCAGTTGAACGAGCTGTCAGAACGTCAAAAAGAACACGTGTCAAAACTTGGGCAGTTGGGAAAATCTTTCTTGACTCAAGAAAAACTCATGCTCACATGCTATGACAAGATGCATTATGTAGTGAACCATGCGTCTCTGCAATATTATTTGAAAATGGGAATGAAACTTGTAAAAATTCATCAAGGATTTTCATTCTCACATCAAGCTTACATTAAAGACTATATAACAACAAATGTTGAAAGAAGAAGAAATGCAAAATCGAAATCAGACAAAGATTTTTTAAAACTGATGAACAATGCTATTTATGGAAAATTTTTGCAGTCAAATGAAAATCTTATCACTGTGAAATTTTGTTCGTCTCGCGTGAGTGTGGTGAAAACAATAGCTGATGAAAGATGCACGGGTTTCAAAAGTTTGTCGGACAATATAACTCAAGTTGTACTTAAACCTCAAGAAGTTATATTGGACAAGCCGATTCAAGGAGGTTTTAATTGCTTGGAGCATTCCAAAGTGGCTTTTTACTCTGGATTTTACCAAGAGTTCCAGCCAGTGTTCAAGGAAAGGATCCATCATCAGTACTCTGACACTGACAGCCATATTTTCCAGGCAAGTAATGTTTATTTATCTTAAAGTAGAATTTGAAACGAAAAAGTAAATAGAAAACGTTTCCATTTATTTTAGAAATTTTTTAAAAAATCAATAATTTATTTTATAGATTTTGGATCCTAATAATACATACTTTGAAGACCTATACAAATGCAAAAGCTTTGTGGACTACTCTAAATTGCCGACAGGGCATGCATTGCTGGCAGAGTATCCTGATTTGGTTGGTCATAATGCTGGAGTGGGCGGGAAGTGGAAGATTGAGGATATGGATATTTGGAAAGTTGCAGCTTCCAGAGCTAAGGAATATGCTATAAGATCATTTGGCGGGCATGACGAATTAAAATGCAAGGGAATTCCAAGCAATAGTTTGAAATCGTGTACATTTGAAACATATGAAACAGCAATAAATGAGCAAAAAATTAAACGACTGCCTGTAAACTTAATTAGATCGATTGATCATAAATTATATTTAATGAATGTAGACAAAATTGCATTCCACGGATTAGATGTAAACAGATATTATCCAGACAACAATAATTTGAATTTTAGTTTGCCATACGGATTTCACACATTAGACAAATAATACGTTTTGAAAAAACCTATAGGAAAACTAGTGAGAAAACAATGTAAATGTAAATTAGTTTGTAAAAACATTTATCTAAAAATTTAAAATGTAAATTAGTTTGTAAAATCATTTATCTAAAAAAATTTAAAATGTAAATTAGTTTGTAAAAACATTTATCTAAAAATTTAAAATGTAAATTAGTTTGTGAAAACATTTATCTAAAAATTTAAATGTAAATTAGTTTGTAAAAACATTTCTCTAAACTAGTTTGTAGAAAAGTAATTAAAAAAATGGCAAGACAAATTTAAAAACAACTTAATAAAACAAATAATGCTATACAGATACTTTGTAAAAAAATAATTTAGTTTGTAAAAAAATAATTTGTAAACATTTTAGAGAATAGGATTTTAAAAATTGTAAACAAAATTTGTAAAATTAATTTTAAAAAAATTGTAGACTAATTTTTTAAACAATTCGTGTAACTGTTACAAGAAAATTGTAAAACTATTTTTTAAGAAATTTGTTAACTATTTTTAAAAAACTTGTAAAAAATAATTCAAGAAAATCGTAAAAACTATTCTTAGAATAATTTATTTGTAAAACTTACTGTAAAAAAACAATTCGTAGAGCTAAAGTTGTAAAACAAAAAATTAGTAATAAATAATTTATATTTGTAAAACTACTTTTAAGAAAATTGTAAAACTATTTAAAAAAAAAATTTAGTTTGTAAACATTTTAGAATACTTAAGTTTAAAAAAAATAGTAAGAAAAAACAATTTGTAAACATTTTTGAAAATAAGATTTAAAAAAATTGTATACATTTTAGAGATTAAGATTTAGGAAATTGTAAACAAAATTTTTAAAACTGTAATAAAAAACAATTGGCATTTTAAAACATGTGTTGATGGGTTTATTATAAAAATATAAGTTCATAAAAATACTTTTATGCATTGCTCATAAAAAATTTCATATATAAAGCATACAAAAGTTCAAATGGATTCCCATACAGACCATTTAAGTGTTACGTAGTCTATACTGCATGCGACATAGCTTGTGCACGATCCATGTACATATGTACGTGACAGTTGCATACATATTTTTAATGTGTACGACAGAGCTTAACGCAATGGCGAAGAGCTGGGCACAAGCGGTTACTTTTACGTCCGCTCTCCAACTCGAGTAACATAAACAGACTGCAGCTGAAAAAGTCTCACCATGCGACAGCGGTAAAGCCCTACCCACGGCAACAGTGTGTCGAGAGTACAGCACTCCCCACCCCCCACGGATGCAGAGGGCATTTAAAGGGTCTCTAGCTACACGGCTGCAACAGATTGCAAAGGGTATTTAAAGGGTCTTTCTCCACAGCGATGACAGAAGGCTCAGGGCTGCGGCGGTCCCCTGTCCCAACGCGATGGCATGCTTTCCCTCTGACCAAATGGCAGACACAGTCGGTAACGACCATCGATAAATATTGGGTATAATGGCAAACATCGAAGGAAAATGGCGGATTGAGGTCAGTGAGTCAATAATAGACAGGCGTTAGATAATAGCGATCCCCAGGACACCATCTCAGACCAAGGACACTGACAACCCAAGGACATCATGATAGCTTCCAGGACAACGTCACAGAGCAGCGCCGGGTCCAGGGCAGTGGCGGGCTCCAGAGCAGTGGCAGGCTCAAGGCGGCGGCGGGCGGGGGCAGCCCCACCGTCTGCAGCTACAGCAGGCTTCCCGCAGGATGCGCAATGGCGGACTCAGGAGGCACATACACCAGGCAAAATGGCGGACAGTGTATCGAGTCCAGGACATCATGCCAGGCCAAGGACATCATGACGACCCAAGGGCACCATGACAGCTCCCACGGAACGGTTACAGGACATCATGGCGAGCCAAGGGCAGTGACGCTTCCATGCCACAGCAGAGGACCCACGCCATGCTTCCCACAGACCAGGATGTGAAGAAGCCGGGATAATCAATAACGCGGCGGGGACATAGTGGAATAATCAATAACGTGGCATGGACATAGTATTGATTGGCGGGATACACGACAGCCCGCAGTGGGGGGATATTGATTGGTGGGATATAGTATTGATTGACGGGAAATAGCGACAGCCTGCGGTGGCGGAGACATAGCATTAGATGCATTGGCGGGAAATAGCAGACACATTGGCGGACAATTGATTGGCGGGATAAACGACATCCTGTGCGGAATCCGCCAAATTCGCTAGCCGCCAAAATTCGCAAAAAATTCGTAACCCGCCAAATTCACAACCCGCCCGGAAATTTTGCAACAACGCAAGAAACCCGCCCCGCAAACCTCTAAAAACGATACTCACTATATACAAGTCAACCATTAGGTTAGGTTAGCAGCACTCTACTACCATGCATCCTCACCACTATATATCCATTATACATAGGTTAGGTTAGCGGGTTAGGTTAGACACCAACGCTACTTGAGCTGGGTTAGGTTAGGTTAGGTTAAGGAGTTGGGTTAGAACCAAATTCAGAACCAAAGCCGAAGTCGCAACCGTACCATGACATAGCATACTAGCAACATACTATTGTATATTGTACTTTCATTACCTAACGTACATACTAAACGTTGTAAGTCAAATGTTCTGTTTTAGAGAAAATACAGCATTTTCTATTGATTTTTGAAATAATTTGATTTATCGATCCACAGACAGGTGTACAGTAACGAACTCGAGGAACAGGGGTGAGATAGCGTCGGATCGATACGCATACTGTATAGCTACATACTGAAAGCTATATTGTAAAACACCCCCACTCATCCCCCTCCATGTCACACGC
>CATKUY010000099.1:0-67500 GCA_949802685.1 Dicyrtomina minuta | reverse complement strand
GACGGATGTCATTGATTTTCCTCTGACCTGAGATTCTCATGATATGGTGAAAATACGATGAAAAGTGAAAATTATTGAATAAACAAAGAGTTTATATTTTTATTTAAATATTACAAACGTGTAATATTTATTTAAACCGAAAAATACTTAAGTGACGACAACTATAATTAATCGTCGTTAACACCTTTGTTTAAAGCCTAAACCTGTAAAAGTTGATTTAGCAACTCGCACATAATTTCATGAATTTTAATTAGAACTTTCAACTCCCTTCTTTCTGTTTCCCCCTCCAGATTAAATTCTGTGTCCGCCACTGACTAGCAGCCCTTTCCCTGATCAGGGTGGTGGTAATACGCCAGTAGGCCAAGCCACTGATCCAGAATGTGGGAACGTAAGAGTGAGCCCGTTGTACTGATACGGTGGTGACTAGACCCAGAACAGATACTTTTAAAATTATTGACTAACCAATTTTATCAATCTCGCTCAACATTATTAGCTTCCTATGATCATCTCCACCCCCTCAAGGAAAATTCTGGATTCGCAACTGGATTTCTTTTATATTATAAAATATATATATATGATATATCATTATATACACTTTGTTAATATTTGTAGTAATGGGAGGATGTGATATTGGATTCACCCATATTCACCAATATTCACCCTTCACCAATATTCACCAATAGTTGATATTGGATTCACCCATATTCACCAATACTCACCCTTCACCAATATTCACCAAAAATCCACCAACTTACACCCGTTTGTGGTATTTACCAAACACCAGCCCGGTCTGAATAGTGAGATGGATTCTCAGTGTTCGCTGCAGTGCAAGGTTCATTCGCCTCTGCACACCATGAAAACCGAGCCCGCTTTGACACTTCGTAGCCGCAGCGGTATTAGTCGTTTCGCTGTATGTCGATTGTTGATAATATGCTGGACGTGAATTCAGCTGCGATAATAACTTACGTAGCGGTATAAACGCTTAATGAGTACATGTGCAATGTATCCCCCACCACTCGCTAATTTGAACGTAATTTATAACATTTCATAACCCAAGCCAAAGATAAAAAACTGTCGTTTTCTTCTTTCCTATCTTTCTGCCACTGCACTTGCACAAGTAACATGTAAGTATTTCTGCATTTCCCAATGTTATAAAATAAGTCTTTATTAGTTCTTAGCAAGCAGAATTTGTAATTTCGTTTAACGGAATTTGTAATTCAATCAAGTAATTAGCATCAGCAATTTAATTACTTCAGTTAGAACAGAGCAGAAGCGTCAGTATCCAGTTATCCAGATTCAAAACTTGAAATTTACTAGTACTTAGAATGATATAATTGGGTGTAAGTAGTACTTGGAATGATAGTTTTGGGTGCAAGTTGTACTTCCGACGATAATATTGGGTGAATGTTGTACTTGGAGTGATAATATTGGGTGAAAGTAGTACTTGGAGTGATAATAATGGGTGCAAGCTGTACTTGAAATAATAATATCGGGTGAATGTGGTACTTGGAGTGATAATATTGGGTGAATGTAGTACTTGTGATAGGTATAAGTGGTGAATATTGGTGAATATGGGTGAATCCAATATCAACCATTGGTGAATATTGGTGAAGGGTGGATATTGGTGAATATGGGTGAATCCAATATTACATCCCAGTAATGGGGCAAGGTGCACCGGAAATAATTTTGAACTATTGTGTTGTTTAAAGATTTACAAATTTTTGGAGGATTTAGAGAAGGATTATCCTGACAATGCAAAGATGGTGAAGTATGGTACTACGTATGAGAATCGTACGTTGGTGCTATTGTCTATTTCAAAATCCCATTCAGCAGCTGTCAAGAAACCAATCGTTTTCATCCAGTGCAGTATGCTTTGCTATAAGATTCATTTACTTCTTCTAGATTGTGTAGTTGCTGTTTTTGTTTAATGTTAGTTTTAATTTCAGACGCAGTTGCTAACAACTGGGCCGAAAATGCTGTCTGCACTTTTATAATCCATGATATTCTGGTTGCTAGAAAAGAGTGTATCTCTAAATTATTGGACGAATTTGATTTTCATATAGCTCCAATGGTTAATCCTGACGGATTTGCCAGAACGTATAACAGTACAATTCCAGAAGTAACATGCTTTTCAGTCTATACTTTGCGCGTTATGTTACATTAAGAACTACTCATTTAATTTCTTCATTTTTATTCGTAGTAACTAAATAGTCAAGCAACTTGCATAATGGTATGGTTGCGTTTTGTAGGCTGAAAAATATTATTGGGTCAAAAATACGCAACCTACACCGAACTCAAAATGTGTGGGAACAGACTTAACCAGTAACTATGACATTGTTTTTCACTGTAAGAAGCAAAAAACACATACTTAGCATTACATTTCTGAAGTTGCATATGCAATAACAAATTAGATGTGTATTTTATTTTTTAAACGAACTAGATACTAGCGATGCTTGCGGGAACAATTACCCAGGTCCATCTCCAGGTTCAGCAAATGAGGTGAAGTTTTTAACGGAATATCTGAGCAAGGTAATTAAGGATCAACTTACAGTTTACTTAGCCATTGAATTCACGGGACAACACGTAACCTGGCCCTGGGGTTTTTCCAGAGAACAGATCAAAATTGGACATTACAGATTGTTTGTAAGTAGTTATGGTTTTACCAAATAATCAGAACTATGAGACGATGTAATTATGAGTTAGTAATGAAAAATTAATATTGTCCGTAAAACACCATGTCACGAATAAAAATGGGTTTAATGTATAAGCCGTTAATGTTTTGTACCTTTTTATAATTAGGAAATAGTTGTTTTCAGCAGAAATAGTATTGAATTACATCTGTGTGCGATCAGTACGATTTTTCAAGATAACAAACAAATAAAAATAATAGTTGGCTAATAGCAAGATAATGGTAACTTGGTTAGGAAATAGTATGCGTTGAAAAATCGATTGATTACATTTGTTTTATTGATGGCCCTGGAGCTAACTGGATTGTTGGCGCAATGTTCGCGCGCACCCTTGAGTTAACTGTATGGTTTAGTGCGTTAATAGTAAGTTGGGAAAAAGTAGTTACCTAGTTAGCAACGCAATGTTAGTATATATTTTATTGGACCATTGCAATTGTCCAATTAAATATAATATACTCTATTCAGCGATGCTTTACTTATGCACTAAAACTTACTTTGGTCCTATAATTTTGTATTTAAGTCGTACACAACGTGCACGTAATTCCCATCTACACAAAACTGAAATGAAAATTTGTATCCCCTGGAGCCCCTACTATTTTGCCACTTCGAAAAACAAAAGTTTTAAAAGCAAATATCTCGAAAAAAAGTAAAGTACCCTCGCCACTACTGGGAGAGTTGAGGAGTTACCTAGTGGGTTGTGGCATAGGAGTGTTTTGGGGTTGGTGGGGTGAGTTTAGGTGTGGGGAATGAGAAAGAGCGATTCTGGGAAGGTATCCTGGAAGGTATATGGGAAGGAACGGGAAAGATATTATGGGCAGATATGGAAGGGATGAACAAGGGAACAAACGGGAAGATATGAAGGGATGCAACGGGTAGATATAATGAGATGCATTGGGAGACAGGCGGATTCGGATTACATGCATTACATTACACGGCATAGTGTTACGTGGCCATAGAATTTAATAATATTATTCTTATTATGACATGTTTCTGTGTGGGTAGGTACATAGGTAGCTCCCAATGAATAAGGATTTCCCTTGTGTTGTATGCAGAGCATGGCACTGGAAGGAAAGAATGGACAGGGAATTTAAAAAATGAGTGCAGGTGGCATGAGAAAGACCGAATAGCTGGGATATGGAGAGGGTCCGGGAAGATATCCGGGAAGGAACGGGAAGTAATGAGGGCAGATATGGAAGAAATGAAAACGGGAAGGTATGATGGGAACGAAAAGGACAGATATCATGAGATGCATTATGAGACACGGACTGGCATTGTGTGCAGTAATTAATGCATTATATTAATATTAATAATGATACTGAGCAAATCCATGTACGTAGGTAGGTAGGTACTTACATAGGTAGCTCCCTATGAATGGGGATTTGCCTTGTGTTGTATGGCGAACATAGGAAAAGAGGAAAGAATGGCAGGAAATGAGGAAATTGAGGGCAGGTGGCCGCGTATGGGAATTTGACGGGAGTGTGGCCGGGCGCTTGGACAGGAGGATTATGTACAGCGGGTGCCTGGGAATGTGGACGAGGTATGGCGGTGGTTGCTGGCGGGTAGTGTGATATATTATATATATTAGGGAGGGAAAGGGAGAGGAGACATGCATATATGATAGGATGGAATGGGATGGGAGATTATACATGGACTTGCATTGATATATACAGGCATCTATGTAATAATATAATATTATAATAAAAATATTATCAGAGCTTGTGTAGGTAGGTAGGCACTTTAAACGGCAGTCTGCCTTGTATTATATGCTGCGCTTGGAACAGTAAGGGAGGAATAGACAGAAATTGAGGGAAATAAAATGAATAAAAAATTTAAGTATTAAATACGGACATTGTAAGTAGTAGGTACGGAGTAGGTATATAGTATATAGATAATTGGTAGGTACTGGCAGATGCAGATTTGCATTGTGTCGTATGCTGTCAGTAGTAATGTGGGCTTTGTGTGGGATGTAGGTAGGTAGGTATATACATAGGTACCTATATAGGGACTTGAGCCCAATGTATGTAACAGTGAACGGGGCTGTCTTTAGCACTTGAGTAACGGTAGTAAGTGGTGAACTGAAGGCAAGGGGGGAAAACGGACCCGGGCAGTAGTAACATTACGGTAAAGGGGCTGCATGGTTAATCATACAGTGTGCTGTAGCCATAACAAGCCCACCCGTCCTCCTCCCGACTGTTTCAAATGAGAAAAATAGTATATAGCGGATGTAAAACTTTTACAGTTTGTTCAAAAATGAACCATTTTCGCTCCGAACACTTCCCTCCGAACTCTTCGCTTCGCTTCGCCTCGCTACGACTACGACTCCGACTAAAGCAATCGTACATACGAATTGCATCGGTATCGGCTCACACGTCGACATCCGACTTTGACTTCCGGCTTCCGCTTTTGCTTCGATTTTAAAGTCCGCTCTACTACAAACTACGAATAGTACGATATTTTGTACTTTACAAAATAACATAATAATACGAATAACTAAATGTATAATATTTTATACTTTACCACTCGCAAATTAATATCTATTCGATATTTTAAAACTCTTCGCTACGTCTACTCAAATTTAATACTTTAACAACCAAAACTCTAAAATAGAGAATTGGTGTTGTTATTATATGCATCATGTCATGTTACAAATGCAACTATTTACACTTCGCTACGCACTGCTTGATGCACAACATATTGTGCTTTACTACACTACGCATATATTAAATACACGTTTACATATATACGTTGTACTACGACTATTAAAATTCTACTTAATGCTTTGTGCATCTTGTTATGTGGCAATTGCAAACATTTACACTATGCTAAGTACTACATGCTTCCACGGCAGACCACGCTTCTATACTCTTTGAATATTGAATAAATTTAATGCAATACGACAAATAATTGACAATAGTAGTTAGAACTTTGTATACTTAGTATAGGTAAGCATGCAAACTACACTTAACGGAAATACATATGTATATACCATGTGTTCTTATGCAATTATTACAAAAATACGAAATTGAGCTTTTGGACATGTGACCTACCAGGGGCTATGTAATTAGACGTGCAGAGCGTGCTCCAAAAAGTCTCAAACTTTTTTGTGTTGCTATTAGAAATTTTTAGTTTCAACGCGATATTTAGACTCGACAAAATATGGGTTATTTTATGTGCAAAACGAATTTTTCATTTTTGCTCTAGAAAAAAATTACTTTTTTGTTTATAAGGCAAATTTAATTTTTTCAACGCTAATATTCTTCTCTGATTTTTGTAACCCTAAATATCAAAAAACATTTAAAAAATACGTAATAATAAAGATTTTGGGTATACCCTATTGAGCCCTACTTTTTATAACCTGCTTGTTAAATCAATGTTGCTAAACGAATTTTTTATATGAAACCCGATATTTAAACGTTAACGAGCATGGGCTATTTTATAGCATAGTCATTTTTGTAATTTTTGCGCAAAAATTTTAGGGTTATTTCAAGGGTGAATTTTAGATTATTTAAATTTTTTTTCGGACGGACTATTTTTTATTGATAGTTTAAGCTTGCAGGCTTGCTATCTGCACAAACAGAATTTGAAAATTTGAAAAAATAAAAACCGGATCGGACAGGCTGGACAAACCGATCCGACCGGTGCACACTATGTATTGCCTTAATCTATATTGTTAGAGAATCAGTTGACGTAGAAGGATGCGGCTAGCGCCATCTGATAGATCTTACTTGTAGCTACATTCTGAAAAAACAACAACACCGTGCAAAAAATACTACCTAGGTAAAACTGATATTTCGGTTTTCATATGTATCTTTTGAACTAAATGCAATATTTCAAATCTGTTTTGAGATTGTCATTTTGCTAGGCAATGCGGAATTAAGTACATACAACAATCATATAAAAATATCATTAATTTGTGGTTTGTGTGTAAATCTGTATAAAACTATGGAATTTCTAAATAATTTTTTCATAAATTCTGCAACTATTCCTACTTTTATTTTTCCAGTTTCTATTATCATAAGTTGTCTTTTCTATGCATTTGCTATGTTTTTATGTACATTGAATGCTAAGTACGGCGTTATTCGTGGATAATAACTTTAAATCATACTTGTAATAATACATGGCAATCGGTTTAATTCAACAGCTCACATTAACAATTTAAATATGTACATTTTTATGTTTTCAATGTTTATTTTAAACCAATACAAACCTTTTCATACGCACGTTGCAAATTTAATGTATTCTAAGTTAATTTCAAAAGTTTTTACAATCAAACTAGTATTTTTCATTTCTGCTACAAGCATTAAAAACTATATACACATGTTTCTATTCTATGAATTATAAGCTATGATTATACAGTTAATTATATTCCAACAACTTATAATATTCTGACAAATAAAAAAGAACAATAATACTTTACCTTATATTTACAAACCATATAAGACTTTAAAACATAATGTTTAAAATTATAAAAAATTAATATAGTAATTTTACAAGTGTTTAGGACTAACAAAAATTATTATTTCAACACACAATTTTTAATATAACTTTAGACACAAGAAATAATCACACTAAAAAATATGTTTTCAGTTTTTTTGTTTTCTTGGAATTCAGCTTAAGTAACAAATATTTACACAAAATTTGCACTTTTTCTTGAAATTTAAAGACACCAAAACTAATAGCTGTTGTTGTTGTCGTTTTCGTTGTCTGCGTCACAGTCATAACAAGAGTCTTGGTCAGATTCTGCAGGTGTTGCAATGTCTGAATCGTCTGTGACACCGGTGTGGCAATCCAAAGACGATGTGGGAGATGGGGGGAATCCAGAAAAGATTTCTTGCCAGAAACTGGGATCAACAGAAACAGTAGCAGTACTTTCATTAGGTTGATGGTGTTTGTCTTCATTGCAGCATAACTTTTTGTGGTCTTGCTGAGTAGCTTTGCAATTTTCAGCAGCCTCTTCTCCTTGTGTTTGCATCTCTTGGGGCAACAACGCCTTAGCTGCTGCCTTTCGTTTCTTGGGTTACTTAGTCACAGTTAGCGGGTCCAACACTGTTGGCTGGTTAGCTCCATCCAGAGTAGCGTTGAGCTGTGTTAAGTATTGAGCAAGTTCGTTCATATTTAAAAGAATAAAGGACAAATTAGAACCACCGTAATTTGGAAATTTGCTTGAGTAATGGCGAGAGACGTTGTCATTTATTAGCTTCTTGTACTCGCCTGTTAACCAACTGAAACTAAATCGAACACGAACAGACCGCAATGCGAAATAAGGAGTTTTCCAGTAATTAAACTTTTTAAGTCGGTCCCTAGGCTCCTTTGACATAAAGCAGTCACCTTATTCTTCAAATTATGGCAAAAGTTGAGTGAGTTTTCGTCCAGGCAGAGGATGATTTTTGTGTTCTTCTAATAAATTAGTCACCCAATCCAAGACACTGCGGCTTTCAAATAAGGAAAATGCAACTTTTGAATGCTTTGCAATTTAGAGTTCTTGCGCTAAAAATGGTAAAAGTAAATTTGCTGGGTTGGATCAAACACAAGTCTTGCTTGAATATCTTTTCCAATTTGCTTGCAATCTGGCTAAGTGAAAAATTCTCAATTTTGGGAATTTAAATTTGGGTCTGTACACGTGGACGAAAACAAACTGCTTGAATTGTAGCTTGATGGTCCTGCCATGTTTTTGGAGTCAAAATTAAATATTTGGTTTGAAACAAAACTTTTGCTAGCAGTGTACAGAGGGTACTAGTTGCACGTAAATATCAGTAGTAAAATTGGCAGACAATTTAGGAGATGTTTTTAGGTTAAGACTTTTTATTGAAGTGAACAGAAAATATTTGCCAACGTCTTTTATACGCTTTTAATTCTTATAAACTAGACCATTTCAGGATATTTTTACAGTTAAAGCCACTCAACCACAGTAATACTAAAAAACAAAGAGGTTTGTGCAATGATTTCATTGGTCCAAAATAGGTAAACCTTGCCTCCTGCAAGTAAACCTGGAGAAGATTAAGGGACTATGTTTTATACGCTGCAACGCAATTTAAAGCTGTAAAGTGTAAACGGACTGCCACACTGTGCCCCAGCAAAGTCACTTTTCACCCTACTGTCTCTCAAACACTATCAGAAATGTATAAAGAAGAACTCCACATTTAAATACATTGTCACTTGTTGGCCACTTCTACGACTGCGATCACTACTGCTACCTCTCCGCTTCGCTACAGCTACGACTTCGACAAAAGCAAACAATAATTGGCCACTTCTACGACTGCGATCACTACTGCTACCTCTCCGCTTCGCTACGGCTACGACTTCGACAAAAGCAAACAATAATTTGTATTGCTCATCTACGATTCGCTTCGATAATGTTTGGAATTATAAATTCATAACATTACTTCCAGTATACACGAATAAAAAAGTATTCTTTACGAATACGACTTCGACATCCGGCTTCGCTTCGATAAGGTTTTGAATTATAAATTCATAACATTACTTCCAGTATACACGAATAAAAAAGTATTCTTTACAAATAGGACTTCGACTTCCGGCTTCGCTTCAATAATGTTTTTAATTATAAATTCATAAACATAAATCCAGTATACACGAATATAAAAGTATTCTGTTCGAATACAACTACGACTTCGACAAAAGCAAACGTTAATTCGTTTTGCTGAGCTACGCCTCGCGTCGATGTTTTGAATTATAAATTCATAAACATAAATCCAGTATACACGAATATAAAAGTATTCTGTCCGAATACAACTACGACTTCGACAAAAGCAAACGTTAATTCGTTTTGCTGAGCTACGCCTCGCTTTGATGTTTTGAATTATAAATTCATAAACATAAATCCAGTATACACGAATATAAAAGTACTCTGTCCGAATACAACTACGACTTTGACTTCCGGCTTTGCTTCAATAATGTTTTAAATTATAAATTCACAAACATAAATCCAGTATACACGAATATAAAAGTATTCTGTCCGAATACAACTACGACTTCGACAAAAGCAAACGTTAATTCGTTTTGCTGAGCTACGCCTCGCTTTGATGTTTTGAATTATAAATTCATAAACATAAATCCAGTATACACGAATATAAAAGTATTCTGTCCGAATACAACTACGACTGCGACTTCCGGCTTCGCTTTAATAATGTTTTGAATTATAAATTCATAAACATAAATACAGTATACACAAATATAAAAGTATTCTGTCCGAATACAACTACGACTTCGATAAAAGCAAACGTTAATTCGTTTTGCTGAGCTACGCTTTGCATCGATAATGTTTTGAATTATAAATTTATAAACATATTTCCAGTATACACGAATAAAAAAGTATTCTTAACGAATACAACTACGACTTCAACTTCCAGCTTTCGCTTCTGCTTAGAAATGTTTCGAATTATAAATTCATAAACATATTTTCAGTATACACGAAAATAAAAGTATTCTTTACGAATACAACTTTGACTTCGACTTCGACCACAGCTTACGTTTATATTACTTTAGTTTTTTAGAAACCTAATGATATGTTTTTTAGATTTAGATTTTATGCCTATATTAGTTTTTAATGCAACCTTAAATAGCAACAAGAATGTGTATGTAGCTTTTGGTACTGTTTTAACATGTTAGCAGTTGTAAATTGTGAATACTGCGGCGCAACGTTTTTAATCAAAAAAAGCTTATGGTCTAGGCCTAATGAATCTTTGTATTTAAATAGGCACTTAAACGCGCGCTTGAATACAAATACATACAGCCAAGTACAACGTAGAACCTCCTGCAGAACATGTCATGTTAAAATAGTTGGTCTATCAACTGAAATCCAGCGATTGTTCTGTAACAATACTAGAGATAAAGCTATATGGCTCACTTCATCAGATCGAGTGTTACAGCAAAATCCATCTAGTGAGAAGCTTTAGAGCCAATTAAACGACTTTGCTGTAGACACGTTAATTGTTGCGCATGTAAAAAAACTCCAGATAAATTTGCAAAAGAAGGAAAAAAGACACTTTCATTATTTCGTGAAGCAAATCAGCCTAGGGCGGAAAGATACAATAGTTCAATTCCTTTTGTACCCCTTGTTTCAAAATCTTATTTTTATGCATTTAATTTAAATCATTGTTTGTGTTCAGTCTGTTTTTGCGCAAAACGTCTTTCAGCAAAAGACAATATTGATTGCAATTGCGCATGTGATTTAAGTACAACTATATCAGACAAAACAAACTCGTCTGAACATCTTTCAGTTTATGACAATACACAGTTTAATATTATTACACAAAACGCAATTATCCAGTATTATGCTCCACCCGAGGTACCATATGCATTTCTTTCTCCTAAGCAAAAACGTATTGTCGACTTAGTAAGAACTTAAATTCAATTAGGTAATAAACAGTTTTACCAGAATCCTTTACGCCTTATTGTCTGCGGAATTCCCGGCAGCGGCAAATCGCAGGTGTTAAAAACAATTCATCATATACTATTGCAGAAACAAGTTCAAGACCCATCATTTTTATTCAAAACGTGTTCCTTTCTTGGAAGTTGTGCTTCAAACATAAAGGAAACTACGCTGCACTCGTGTTTTGGCATTAGACCGTATAATAACGGAGCTTTAATAGATCAGTTGGTTAATGGAATTTCAGTTGCAGATAAGATTGCATTCCGTAAAGTTAAAGTTTTTCTGTCAGACGAAATTTCCACAGTAGAGTTGCGTCTTCTGCATTATGTCGATAAATATTTAAGATAAGTTGATTCTTCTAGAGCCCATTTGCCGTTTGGGGGGAGAACAATAGTAGTTTTCGGAGATTTCTTGAAGTGTTCATGTTTAGGGGACAGTCCGTTATACACAAAGTTTGTATTGAAACCGTCAGATGATTTACAACAAGCAGTAGATGTTTACAAATCTTTTGACACCTTATTTGTGCTAGATAGGCCATTTCGCCAAAGCTGTACTGATCCTGATCAAGAAGAGTACTACCAGTTTTTAACGCGATTACGTTATTGGAAGCTTACATGAGCAGATCTGTTTAAACTTCAACAGAGGCAGCATCACATTCTAGACCGACTTCTAACAACAGAAGAGATGGACGAGTTTGAACATTCAATACATCTGTACGAGCTTAACAGGGACGTTGCTAACCATAATAAGTACGTTTGTCTTTAAAATTCCTAGTATATCATAACTTATTCTATCTAGTTCTAACATGTATATATTTTAATATTTATATTAAATGAGCATTCACCATAATACCAGCAATCACAAGGTACTATCAACATCAGAAGTAGGATGCAAATGTTGGCCCCTCAGTGTAAAGTGTCTGGTCGGCTCCCTCAGAGTATTATGTTATTCGTAGAGTATTTGCTTAGCTTTCCACAGTCAAAATGAAGCAACCATCTAAGGACCACTGGCAAATTAGCTGTAAAGGCTCTGTGTTGTCCCCGTGTAGAGACCAATTATCTTTTTGCCTTTTTTGCCTTTCGTGCAACCCTCTGATAGTTATCATTTCTGAAATAGACGTAACATATTATTGTCGTTCTTGCAATCTAGCGGCATGGAACGAAAATAGCAGCAAGTATTTAGTAGACCCAGTGTTTCGTTCATATAATTGTCCTGTGCTTAAAAAACGACCAACAGAAACATATAACTGTGCAAATTGCAGCATACAACTAATTGGAATTCCTTTTCCCTACTTTGTTTGTTCAGTTAAAGGGCGATTTAGGTGTTACAACTGTACGTTTATTAGTAAACATCCTTTAAAGTTTTTAAAAAAGCATTCGGCTATACACATTGATTCGCAGCAGTTATGTGTACACAACTCAGCTAGTTTACAGAAAATTAACAAATCCGGATTAGTGTTACATACTTTATCTAAGCGCCACTACATTCATCAGAGTATTAGACTTGCCAATCCTGAATACAAAAAACCAATGCACTTTCTAGCTTTAGACAGCGACGAGTTTGATTTCGACAGTGACGAAGACGATAATGTATATATTTAAGCCTAGTGCATAATTATTATCACACCAGTGTTACTGATACCTACTTGTGTGTTGCTGTGTATTGTAAATTGCTCGCCGTTGCATTGGCATTGGAAAAATATTTTAATATTCTTTATTGAATTTTTGGTTTCATAGCAAAATGATCCGGAAATATAATCCAACTTATATTGAAGTCCCATCTGTTGTAGCAACCAATAGTTCGTTCTCTCAAGACCCATTAGAACTGGATTACGGAATTCCTGTAATGCTAACGCACAATATTGACCTGACTACAAATTTAGTTGACGGAAGCCGCGGGACCGTTGTAGACGTTGTCTTTCACCAATCAAAAAATCGGATTTTTTGGAGCAACGTTGTTGATTCAATTATTGTGCACTTTCCAGAATACAGAGGAAATCAACTTGTTGTGACATCAAGACGCCAAGGTGTGAAAATAACTCGTATCGATTACAATGAATTAGATTTAGAAACAAAGCAGTACAATAAAGTGCAGTCTTTTCCCCTTGTGTTGAATTGGGGCATGACTTTACACAAATCACAAGGCAGTACATTCGAAAATTGATGTATTTATCTTGATACTTAGGAAACTATAGCATGTACAACGTATGTAGCACTTTCTAGATTCAGATCTTCTAAAAATAAAATGATAATTGATAAATATATAATTCAACCCTCACGTCTTCTTGGTATTCGGCACGAACATAAAATGAAATTGAGATGGAATGAAGAAAAACGTCTGAAAGAATTAAAACTTACTAGCAGAAAATCTCGCCAAGCTAATGTTAAGTTGCAAGTTAAAAGGTTTATGTAAAAAGATTTGTTTTAAAGTAAAAAAGTAACAAGTAGTAGAAAACCGCCCAAAAAAATAACAAAAGTGACATATGCATGCTAAAAAAACTACAACAGAAAAAAATAGTTATAAGATGTAATATATTTAAAAATCTAACTTGTACAGTAAATACATTCTTGTATATTTGTAAATTGTAAAATACTTAAAACGTCTGGTTTCACAAACTTTTGCGCAGTTTTATTATTAACTATCTCAGTGACAGTCGCAAACTTTTATATCTATACAATAGCAAAAATTCGTAAATCATACTTTAATTCAAGGCTCAAAGGCTTATTCTCTGCCCTAAGTGGATTTATAAAAAACAATAAGCATTTTGAAGATAAAAGTTGACAAAAAACTAAGCCAACTAAATTCATTTAGTCTACACAGGCCTATTAGGAAGAGTTTTAGGCGCAGGAGAACCATTGTAAACATGGCAGGAGAAATTTCTTGCTGTGATTAAAAAATTTTAAGGTCAGTCTGATCAAAAGCGAATTCCAGATATGAAAACATACTTTTTTGCATTGATGCGTTTACCAAGAAGCTTTATTGTAGATTTATAAAGAACAAAAGACCAGAAACAGTAATTAAAGCAATAAAAAGTATATTCCAAGAAGCAAAAATAACACCAATTTATTTATTTACAGACCAAGGTTAGCTGCAAACAGCTAATAGGGTAACATACAACCAATTCAAACGTTTTAAATTAATCTTGGTATAATATATAGGACTAACAACGATATATATATATTATTTTGTTACTTATAGGTACTGAATTTCGAGCAGATTCGTTTCGCAAGTTTTTAAAGAGCAAGGGAATAAAAAACTATAATACATATAGCGAGATCAAATCAAGTATAGTAAAAAGAGTCATAAGGTCAGCTGTAATACTCACTTACGAACAAGTTTGCTATACAAAACTCAATATAAGGTTGATGCACATGCTATAACACAGTATTTATTTGTTTATGTAGGACCATTTTTGAGAAGGTGGCTAGGTACATAACAGAAAAGCAAACAAACCGTATTCTTGAAATATTTCCTGCATTTGCAAAAACGTACAACAACACGTTTCACTTAACAATCAAGATGTCGCCCAATAGCGTGAACAGTTTGATAAAAACGATGTATAAAGAACCATGTACTCAGACCTTATTACCAACACTACGAAGCGTAGACTAGTGTTCAAGCCTGGCGACCGTGTGCGAATTAGTGGTACTAAATTAACATTTGGGAAAGTTAAGTTTAATATAGCGTACCACGTGAGCTAAAATAGCAGATTATAAAACATGTATAAATAGGGAGACTTTTGAACAATCAAGTTAATGTATTTCAATCCTTTACCCAGGGTACAACCAAAACTTTAGCATTAAATGGTTCATTGTGAAGACTTAACTTGGAAACTATACCTTTAACATACTATTTGGAAGATTTAAATCACAACAGCATTACTGGATCATTTTATGAAAAGGAGCTTAGCCGAGTTGAAAAATCAACATTAATTCTACACCGTTTATTCCATATTTTACTAATGCTATTAAGCAGCATATCAACAACAAATGCAGAAGATTAGACAAACATTGCTGTTCCCAATTAGATCGAGACCCAGCAGGTACCGAAAATATCTACATAACGATTACAAGTGACCAGCAAAACAATATTTATACTGCAAACACCCCGTCTAACTTTGTAGCTGTTCTCCTTACCCCTCTAAACCTTGAAAATTTTGACGTCGGACTAGTGAGTTTGAGACACACAAGCAGCATACAGCTAGCTATAGCTCAGCATGTACCAGCTACCCCAATACGTAGCGTACGTAGCGCTGAAGTTTCTGACCTCGAGCCTATTAAAAAACTGTTTCCCAACTACAAGCCAACAGTAAAAAGTTTTTTTCAACTTCCAAAAACAAAAAACAACGGTAAACCAATTTATGACTAGACTTAACGAGGCGTCAAAACTAAATTAAGACAAAGTTCCGCTTAAAATTAAACAAAAAGCTCTCAGCTTAGACCCTGTAGAAATACATATGATCCTTTTAAACGTGTCAAAATCAAACAATGTAATTCTAGCAATCCCTACACCTCTTGCATTGTTTTTTAAGCAAGGCAGATCACGGTTTATGTCTGGAAACCATTTACCGTACGACTACTCACGTCAAGAAGACTTTGAGATAATTCCAATGGGCACAAACTTCAATTTTAGGGCTGAAAAATTGAAAGTATGGAGAACGTAATACAGTCATACAAGGGCTTTGAGACTTTTATAATTTTCAGAAAACAAATAAATACAGAAGATTCTGACTATCGTAAATGTTTTGAACGTTTTAACTTTGAGATGCGTGATCCAGAAAATAATGACACAAAGTTAAAAATTGAGTTTCCTGCTGATACAAGCAATACCAAATGCAAATTGACGTTTAAAGGAAACGAAGGTGATTATGTTGTGTTACCCAAACCAATAGCACTGTGCTTGGGCTTGCAGCAACACAACATGTTTTACAATGGCGTCTACGAATCTGAATTTGACTTTGACAAAGAGAAATACAATGAAATTGTAGACTATGATTACATGAACGTTCACCTGTTTAAAATGTGTGCACATTATATGCCAATGAAAGAACCAGAAGAAATGGACTTAGATCACATAGTGCATGAAATTAACCGCACCTTGAATGAGCGGCTTTGGAGTGATACGACTGTACAGTTTAAACATAAAGACGGACAGCTCAGTATTCCAAACCTACGAGAAGACATTACTGTACAGCTTTCACCACGTGTTAATAGATTCTTTGGGTTTGATGACAATTTCATATTCAAAGATGGTGTCGTCACCAACTTGCAACCGGAATTAGCAAAGAAAGAAGAACAAGAGAAAGAAAATGAAAAATTTGAAGAATATGTAGAACCTGAGCATACTGAACCAGCTAAGCGAATGCTTGTAACATGCAATTTGATCGAAAACCAGCTCTATGCTACCCATGCTCTACCGTTGCTGCGCTCAGTTAATATCTCAAGCGAATATAATTAAGAGACAGTGCACAACTTTTTGCGAATATTATATTTGCCACTTAAACAGCAGGAACAGCAAGTAATACGGATTACCCATTTAAACGAATATCGAAGCCTTGTCACACTGCCTGAGAACTCGCAAACTATTATAGAATTGCAGTTTAAGCCTCGCAAAGTTTAAAACTTATTTAATATAAAAAGACAGTTTGTCATTTGCAAATCATTCTCAATTCAACTTTCAAACAACAACAACGTCAGCCCAGTTACTTGCGAATTATTTAAACAAACAGTGCAGTGCTTCAATTTATTTACAACATTACCAAACATGTTGTAAATTATGCGTAAAGTTGTGTGTAAAAACGTTTACGAATCTGACGCTGGTGACGCACTCTAAATTGTGTACAAATAACTTTTAAAAGATAGTTTACTTGGTGAATACTGTACACTCAAACCAATTAAAAACATTGCTACTGAAGACGACAAACAAATGGGGGCTGAAGAAGATACTGTAGGAGTTGGTCTTGAAAACACATCAAACAGCAGTGCAAACAGTAAAATAGGCCTAGAAAATACCCAAAATTTAGTTCCACTTAAATCGCGACAGCCATCTAAACGACGTGCAATTTCTAACAAGTGCCGCGTTACTCATTGCCGTACAATTTGTTCTAAAAGAAATAAAAAAGTAGTTAAACGCAATATGCCTAATACTCAGACTGGCGGACGTTGTGTAGCTTGTCAGAAGGCACAGGCTGGAGGCTGAAGAAAACGCATTGTTCGCCGACGTGTTCAAACTGGTAGCCGCCTAAGACGTAAACGAGTTACGCATACTAAGCAACTAGGAGGAGGCAGACTCTCTGTTCAGTCTGGAGCAGGAAGACGAAGGAAAGCATACAGACGCAAATAACTTATAAACAAGTGTATGTTTAATTCTACTTTATTCATCAATTAGCCTACAACCAAGCAATAACAGCTTACATTTTGCAGCTCTGTCTTATCATGGATTCCACACCAGGATTTTACGACGAATCAACAATTCACGAGGGTTCTCAAAAATCCATACAGAACAGCCTTATTTTAGACAAGTTGCCCCCAACTAATGTCAGCGTTGAAGATGCCCCCGAGTATTACCCATACTTTTCTGTACTTAGCCCGCGAGATAACGAAAATCCAATCATTTTTGATATTTTGAAATCTAAAGGCAAGTATTACGCCTTAGACGGATCTTTTCTGGATCTCACATGCCGTGTTATGCTAGCAGATAACAAACCGATAGCAGCTACTGGTTAAGTTGCTCCGTGTTCGATGCTGTTTTACGGTTTATTCAGTAACATGGAATTCTATTTGAATGGCCAGCTAATTAGTGACAACTCAAATCATTACGCAATCAGTTCTTACTTGAAGATAGAACTTGCTTCCAATCCAATTGAAAAGAAAAACGGCATGTTAGACCAGTTGCACATACCCAACACCACTCCAGATGCATTTACAAAAACTGACGACGGCTTAATGGCTCGATATAACATTGCTAGAGAATCAAAGCCGTTTACAATTGTGGAAAGGCCAGAATCGCCATTCTTTACACAGATTTGAATGTTACCAGAAGAAACTTATATCAGAATAATTATAAGAAGATCTCACCCTGCTTTTTGCATTGATGCAGGAACTGAAACCAGAACCGAGTACTCTGGTTGCCCGTTTTGCGTGGACATTGTGAATGCTGTACTGTACGTGAAGAGACAGACCGTTTCACCACTAGCTATTGAAAAGCATCGACTTAACCTCAATAATGGTACTCTCAAGTACCCGTGTATTGAACCTGAAATTAAGAACTTTGTTATTCCATCTGGCGTGAGTTCACATTCCTTGGATAATTGCATCAACGGCAGATTACCACAAGTTATTGTGTTTGGCCTGGTGGATTCTGAAGCGTATCTGGGAAAACTCACAAAATCCTTTTGCAACTTTTAACATTTTAACTTGAGTGAAATTACTGTCTCAATGAACTAAGAAGCAATTGAATACAAGACGTTGCCTTTAAGTTTCAAGAAAAAAGATGGATCAGGAGAAGATAACTTTTTGCTGGCTCTGAACACCCTAAAAAAACAGCAGCAAACCTAAGCCTCGGTAACAGGGTAAACAGAAACAACTATACAAAGGGAAGAGTCTTATTTGCATTTGAGCTTGTACCCACACAAGCCAATGCTTTAAGCGTGAACAAAACTGGACAGGTCCAAATAAGTTTGCAGTTTAGAACCGCACTAACTAAATCAGTGACAGCTATACTATATAGCCAATATTAAAACATTATTGAGATTGACCGCAACCAACAAGTTATCATCAACCGTTAAAATGTAAAGTACCAAACAAGTTTGTACAAAAACAAAAAACAATTTAGCTCCAAGTATATATATATTAATGTATCTATAACAAGCCTGTCTGTTCCTTTACAGATGTTGAACAAACAACAACGTTCACATTATGAACACTGGAGAATTACAACAATGTCTCAAAATCATACTTGGAGAAACTCAAGTAAAGTTCTACGTTATTGCAGCAGATCAAATGCGATCAACTTTGTTTAGCGCAGAAAAAAGAAACAATGAAATAACTTACCCTATTGCAATTATTTAAAATACACACAAGTTGCAAAGCCCTGGGAAGCACTGGATTTCTTACTGGGTGACTTCAAAGGACAGCTTCAAATATTTTGACTCGTATGGAAATCCAATTCAACGGTATCAAAATTTGCAATTGCCAGGAAACCATATGGTGGCTGAAAACTGTACAGTGCTACAAAGCGGCAGATCAACAGTGTGGAATGTATTGTATATATTTTCTCTACTCTAGAGCTTTAGGAATTAGTTATAAAGATTTTTTGAGTATATTTACAAGCTCTGTATTAGTTAATGATAGAAAGGTAGGAAATTTATAGAAATGATCCCTAGTATAATACCAAATATGTATAGCGTACCACATTAACTACAGTCTAATACATTTAAAGTTTCGTGTCCAGAGTTTTGCCATAGTTTAATAATGTACTATTAAATATTATTGTAATAATGTGTAAGAAGTGTTGCCCAAATTCATAAAAAATTTATCACAAATTTATTATAAATAGCAGTATATGTAAAAACTTTTGTCAGTAGCAGTTTAGATTTTATAATGTCAACAGCAACCACTGTGAACTTCAGATTAATTCACCCTTTTACAGCTATGATATGTGGCCCTAGTTCATCAGGAAAAAGTACTCTCTGTCTAGAAATTGTTAAGCACCGAAAACAAATTATTAGCGACAAAATAAATCAAGTAATATATGTTTGTGTACATACAAAACCAGAACAGTTTTCTGGCATTGATTTTGCATCGGACAGTGAAATAACATTAGTTTCAGATATAAATAACATTGAAGCCTTGTTAGATGATATCAACAGCCTGTGCCTATTGGTTTTAGATGACCACCTTAACTTTATTAAATCAAACCCAAAGGCCAGACTCTTAGTTCAGAAAATATTTACTGAGTTGTCCCATCATATGGACTTTAGTGTTATACTTGTTCTACAAAACCCGGTTACCAAAGAGTTGAGAACCACAAGCTTAAATACAAAATACATGATATTGTTTGACGTACCAAGAGAAAGAAGCATTATTGGGCAAATTTTAAGACAGGTTAGCCCTGGACGTCCCAAGTTCCTGCAAGAAGCATACGAGAAAGCATGCAGTTTACGCCAACACAGTTACATAATGCTAGATTTGCATTCAAAGTGTCCCAATCCTTCAACATATGTGCGAAATAACGTATTTCCGTGTAATGGTACTGACATTTACGTACCAACTCAACCATAAAAATAGCTCAAACAAACAATAGTAGCTGTCGTTTTGAACAAAATTACAAGTCTCTGTCAAATTTAACATTTTACAAGTCTAAAGAATACAAAAATCCTATAACCAGTGCAACATCTGAACAATTATACGCCTTGGCTGAAACTATATATAACGTAAAACAGTTTTGCAAACATCCACTTAAAGGATACAATACTCAAATAAACACGCTAATAAGGCGATTAACGTGTGACGATATACTACGCCTGCGCAAAGTTTTACTCAAGTATCATGAACCTATTCAAGCAATTTTAGCTACAGTGTTTTATAAGGTGTACAAAAGTGAAATTTGTCGTAATACTTTATTCTCTGACATAATTTGTGACTAGCGTTCTACGTTTTAACAAACAAACAAAAATGGCAACAGTTATGAAGGCAATTGAGCCAAAGCTGTATGCTGAGCTTATGAAAATACGTGCAGAACAGACTAATATTAAACCTGCCTATAAACCCAATACAGCATCTGCACCTCCCCCTCCTAGCCAATTTAACAATACACAATTGCAAGACTTACAAAATGGCAATGGAACAGGAAATCAAAAGGAAACCCTTAAACGCCAAATTGGATCCAGTACGAAGAAATGATTTCAAGACCCTTTAAACGAAAACGGCGTAATATGAGTGCATTAAAATTCTTGCAGAACTAAATGCAAAAACGTATATCAACAGTTGCAAATTTTCAATTGTCACCAGTTGCATACAACAACTCACAGCGTTCAATACTTAAGATCAACAATGCCTTCAATACGCATATACGTTTCAGTGCTGCTTGTGCTTCCGGCACCTGCATTGGCATGCAACAATGTGGCTGCAGCTGATGTGTTAGCTGCGCCACCTGTGACTGAAAATACTCAATATAAACACAACACTAGATCTACTGAAAATAGTAAAAGCCAAATGGACGGGACTAAACCAGCTCAGCAGTTTAATACTACGCAACTTCCTCTAATTGAATCCAATTCATTTCATAAATTTATACTACAGGCATAAAAGTATATGCTTAAAAGTTTAAATGCCCAAAATGGTATCATCATGGACGTGGTCGAGAAGTTTCAACACACAGAAACAAAGCCATTGGTACACAACACATTTGATTACATATGTAAGTAAATAAACAAATTTGTTCACTTACTTGTAAGTTTGACTTATATGCCGTATATAGTATAAAAATTGTACAGCTAATAGTAATTAAACTAGCACTATGTATATACACATACTAATACATGGCTTTTGTTTTTTGTTTCGGCGTATGTACAGCTATCTACTTGTCATTCCTTCTGGTCCTGCTCCTGTTTGCATTCAAAATTATAAAGCTGTTCAGAAAGAGGAGAACCTGGCCCCCTAAAGAAGTGGGCGGAAACCAACGAGTCGGCGTAATAGAGCGACTCAAAGATTTAGTTATAAATACTGGTATTCGAATGACTCAGCCTCACACTACTCGCAGCAGCAGTTCACGCACCTAATTCAAGAACCTGAGAAGTCTCAAAGCCATACATCTACACAACCCACAGTTTTAGGCAGGACTCTATTGCTGTATTGGAAATTCAACCGTGGTGTTTCACATTGCCCTCCTCGATAGTTAAAGTATTGCTTTACTAACATGGACCTTCACGTTACCCCAACTTATACCAAACGAGTTGTCGGCGCACAACTGCATTACGAACAAGAAGATTACCCTTTGCTCACAGTTTTTGGATCATCCCCCAACCACTCCAAGTGTTCTTTCCCACACTGTCTGTTTGAGTGCTACTTTTACGTACCGTATAAGTCTCATGTGGAACACGTACATCAATGTGAAGATTGCAACCTGGTTTGTTTAAACAAACAATACCAGCAATGCTCTCATGTTGGTGAGAGACTTGGGCACATTGAGAACCGCAGCCAAGATCTTGTAGGAGGCGGCACCAGTCGATCAGGGGCAACATATGGACCAACTTAAAGCACAACCAGCCAACCAGCAAGAAAAAGACTACGCCGTTCACCCCAAATAGACTTGGACGTATTTCAAGAATATTCAAGATATCATAAAGGAATGATTGTAACATATATTCACAAGCCAATTGAAACATTTGCGAGTATTGAAACAATAATGGCAGAATTGAATGATCCCTTCGTGAAGTTACTGACACAGAACCTAAGTGTACATAGCGGTATTAAAGCTCAGCTTATAATTGTTGCTACAATGGAACTTGAAGTTGAAATCGAGACAGAAAAAACTATAAAAGTGCGTAACCCAACCTTAACAGGTCAGAATTACGATATTTTTAATACAAATGAAATTGACAAGTTTGTATTAAACAGCACAAATGAAGGCGAAAGACTAACCGATTTTAACAAGTATGGAACTGGATGGGTACTTTGAGAAATTGGATCAGTTCAAGTTAAAATTGGTGTACTCAACTTATCTGCAAACGCAGCAGCAAAAGGATACATTAAGTTTCCCAAAGTAAAACCAATAAAGACTAGCTATTTGAACATTAAAAATAAATGCAACGATTGCTTTAAGTTTTGTGTGGCTGCTTATCGGTTTAGACACGAAATAATAGACAGTAAAATGTACATACTAAAACAGGAAAACAAAGTGCAAAACGTACAACATTTAAAACAAAGCTTAGAGTACCCAGAGCAGTACCGACCATATTTTTCCCAATTTGATTTTACTGATGTTACATTTCCTTTGCAAATGGACAACTTGACAGGATTAAAAACATTTGAAAAAAACAATAATCTTGGAACTAATATTTGGAGCCACCGTGAGGATCAAATTATTCGAATCCGAAGATGCCAGAATACCGACATAAGTGAAAAGTGTAATTTATTTTTGATCCAAAACAATTCTGCAAATGAAGAAAGCAAAGCTTATCATCTGGTTTTGATTACTGACCTAAACAATTTTCTGTGCAATGGGCATAATACAAAGCAATTTTATTGCCAACTGTTTTTTAGATCGTTTAATTCAGAACAGAATTTGGATCAGCATCTAGAAAACTGCCAAACTCTTGTGACAAAAAACATTGTGTTTCTAGAATTACACGAACGAATTAAGTTTTCTAAACTGTGGCAAACCCTTCCTTACCCGTACGTCATTGTTTATAAATTCTCGACATTTTAAATCCTATTGAAGATTTAGGATCTGCAAAAAACAATAATGAGATTTCAAACGAAATTGTTTGAGCCGCATATTCGTTAGTTGTTATAAGTCAAATGAAATACTACGATAGGGTTATAGCAGTGGAGTATTTTGATGGTCTAAATTTGATGACTTATTTCTTTAAAAGAATATTTACTTGGAAAAAAAGTTATTGTCTAAAATAAGAAACACCAACAATTTTTTGCAGCTATGAGAGGAAGAAAAAAACAATTCAATGAAGCATCACATTGTCACATGTGCAAACGTGAATTTGACAACAATAAGAAGATATTTAAAAATTTACATCATAACCACCACCAGGGTAACTTTGAGTTTGCAGCATGCAGCAGATGTAATCTACAAATAAAGTACAAGTTTAAAATACTCATAATTTCACACTGTGGAGGAACAATTGACTACTACCTATTAATAAGTGCGATGAAAACAAATAACTTTAAAACTAAGGATGTCAAAGTTATTGCAAAATCCGCCAGTGATATAAAATCCATAACAATAACTTCAAATAAAACTTGGCTACCAGATCTTCATCTCAAATACCCGTCAGAAGAAAACACTGGGGAACAGTATTTTGGAAAAAAATTTAACTCAAAAGTTTAAGTTCGTTTCATCGATTCCAGTTTATTTATAGATACAAGTTTAACAGATTTAGTTGAATCTTTAAAATCGCAAAACAAACAAGATCTAAAACTTGTGTCACAGTGTGTGTCGCATTTTGCTTCTTTAAGTAAAATAAAATCAACAAACTCAGAAGCTCAGCGATATAAAGAAAACTGTATTAAAATGTTACAGACGCCCCTGTGCTTTCCGTTTAAAGATCTAAACAATAGTTCTGCATTTTTGAAAAAACTCATTTTAGGAGAACAATTTTAGCAATCAATACTAGACGACGGGCAAATTTCTGAAACAGAATGGGAACTTGTGCTAAAAGTGTGTACTCAATTTGAACTCACAACATTGCGCGATTGTACTCGGGTTTCGTGTATGATATAAACACTTTTTTTTGCTGAAGTATGGCAAAACTTTAGAAAGCTTGGACTTCAAAACTACCAACTGGACCAAACTTACTCCATGGCGCTGCCTAGCTTCTCTTGGAAGTGTTTTTTGAAGTTCTGGGAAGCTGAAATTGATTTCATAAGAAAATAAAGAATATTAGACATTGCGACAAACGAAATACGTGGCGGTCATTGTATTTTCACTCTAAAGCATGTAGTTGCCAACCATGAGCGATGTCCAGAAGGATTTGACGAGTCAAAACCTTGCAAGCAATTGCTATCACTAGACATCAATAGTTTGTATGCATATTCCTTAAAACAGCTAATGCCAGTGTTGGATTATAAGTACGTGGAAGCCAAAGACCTGCAACATATCAACTGGGAAGATTTTAATTTTGGCAACGAAGAGGGTAGCTTTGGATATATACTAGTAGTGGATTTAGAATACCCTGCAAATTTACACAAGCGAGACGAAAACCTGCCCCTTGCAATGGAAAAGCGAGCATTGAATGTGCAGAACGTTGCTACCATCATGTGCCTCAATAAATCTACAGCTGCCAGTTTGCAGCGGCAAGTATCCTGCTCCTGATTAATGTTAACTCTTCAAAACAAGTACAAGTATACAGTGCATTTCAAAGCTCTGCAGTATTATTTGTCTAAGGGATTAGTTTTACTAAAAGTTCATTGTGGCGTAAGATTTAAACAACAACGCTGTTTTGAACCATACATTGATGTTAACTTGGAAAAACGCAAAGCAGCCAAAACAGAATTTGAGAACAAAGCACTTAAAAAAATAACAATTTAATTTACGGAAAAACAATTACAAATATTTCGAGATTTGTGAATGCTCATATTTGTACAAGTGCAGCAGAAGTTAAAAATAATTAGCATCACCTCGTTGCAAAGACTTTGAGAGATTGTCAGAAGATCTCAGCATATTCACAGAAGAATTGAAAACGTATCGCGTTACTAACTCGCCATTAACTGGGGTAGCTATTTTAGATACTGCAAAAGTGTTGTTCTATTAAAAATGGGATCGTCTTTGTCAGATATTTCATGACAAGGCACATGTTTCTTACAGTGATACAGACGGATATGACATGCACACAATTGACGAGCTAAATACATTGTGGGATGATATTTTTAAAGCAAAGATAGAGTTTGATTTCAGCAAAATTCCTCGCGACCATGAGTTCTTTAAAATGTATGCGCAAAAGTACCCAGGTTTGCACAGTTTAAATAGTTACAAAAGCGGAAAGTTAAGAATACAAAGCTTAGACTTAAAAGAACAAATTATTTTAAAACCAAAAATGTATAGTTTATTGTACTTAAACGACACTTAACAACAAAAGTGTGCGGGAATTTCAGCAGTTGCAATGAGGCAGTGTAAACACAACAAGTATAAAATAATGTTGGAAACGAACAAACCTTGTAAGATAAATGTGAATTCTGTAAGGTCTAAGGACCATAACTTGTATATTGTAAACTTTAATAGATTTGCATTTAACTCTTTAGATTTATCTCGAGTATTTCCAGATCCAACTAATTGTAATTATAGTTTGCCATTTGGACACGTTGATTTACATAGAAAATAACTTGTTTTACAACATGAACGTGAAACTAAAACTTGTAAATATGTAAATTTTGTAAAAGCAGTTCTTGTTAATATTAATTTTAGTTAAAAAACAAAATTAATGTATGTGTAAGCTTGTGTGAGCAACTGTAGTTTTTAGTTTAATTATAAGTAGCTCTATGTATTTAATGTTAGCCTAATAATATACTATACATACAAATTTAAAAAATATAAATTAATTGTAAAATGTGTGTATTGTAAGATGTACATATGTGTCAATATTTAACTTAAGTTTAATTCAGAATGCTGAAAACCATTATGTAAATATCAATGTAAATTGTGTCAGTTTAGCAGGAAAATTTTAAAAAAAGTGCTTTAATTAAATGACTTTATTTGCATTTCTTCTGGTTCATTTCACTTATATTCCTACAATTAGCATACAATACAAGGGAAATCCCCATTCACAGGAAGCTACCTATGTAGATACCTACCTACCTACGTACATGGATTCATATAATATTATGATTAATTTCATAGTACAATACATTAATGACTGCACACAATGCCAGTCCATGTCACTGAATACATCTCATGATATCTGCCCGTTGCATCCCGTTCCTTCCTCTTTTTATTCCTTCCATATCTGCCTATATTCCTTCCCATATACCTTCCCGGATATCCTCCCATCCCAGCTACTTTGTCTTTCTCATTCCCCACACCCAAACTCACCCCACCAACCCCAAAACACTCCTATGCCACAACCCACTAGGTAACTCCTTAACTCTCCCAGTAGTCTCGCCTTTTAGTGTACACGTAGCTTAACGCTGGTACTACATACTAGCATGCTCACACTCCCACATCTTCCAGCTGAGGCGGCCGGCCGAAGGCGGGATGGAAAAATATAACCTAACTGTTTTCAGGCAGCTTTAAGAGCCTGGTTCAGTGTTATAAAACCGTTATAGTATCCTCCCTTGGCGAGGGGGCCGGTGGGGGGGGCTGTAATAGAGTTTACCTTACCTCTAAACATTCAATACCCCATAACTACCGAAAATGTGGGAATATTTTATTTTTGTAATTTCATAAATGTAAGAGTGCATTTACTGATGAATGTCAGATGATTGAATTTATGTTATTTACGGGAGTGATCCACAACTTTAGTAGGGCTAGAGACTTATGGGGGGGGGAGAGGCTCAGCTGAAGACTCCAGCCAAGGATCTCAAGTATAGCTACAAATGGTAAGTATGCTGATTTTCTTTATTGTAATTTTGACTATATAACTTATTGCATATATACTATTTGAGTATTACTTTAGTGCGTTTGATTTCCAGAGGCAAGTATCTCGGTGGCAGAGGTCAGGGTTTGAAAATGTCTTCCATTTTCCGTTTTTGCCACCACGAGCTCCTGACTTCCAGGGAAACAACTGGTATACGTCGACCGTACACGGCAAACGGAGCATGTTCACGGTCGCAGGTGCCAGTGTCGACCCCCAAAAATGCGGTCAGCTTTGGAAATTTTGCTGAATTCATTTTATTGCCAACGTGAATATGCGGAATTTCGGTTAAGTTTAATTTATTTTTCTTTTAATTTCAGAAGGACAATGTGGCGTGAAGGTTGACGGCCTGATCTGCCCTCAACTCTATTGCTGCTGGACAGGACGAGCAAGGAACAGAGATGAGCGCCCGCCTTAGTGTGTATCCCATGTGACGGGTGCTCTTTGTTCCTGACCCTCTAGTTCAGCAGCAACGACCTTGTCCGGAATTTTGGATGTCTAATTAAGTAAGTAATAATTTTAGTTTATTTATTTATATTTTTATTTGCAGAAGGACTCGTCAGGGACGTGGTAGAGGCGCTGGCACCAGCAACCACATTCATCATGAGGATGATAGGGGCGTCTGGTCAAGTGTGTTGAGGGACAGAGGACAACATGCTATGGACACACACCATGCCACACCACATCACCCCACACGACCGACGATCCTGAATTTTTAATGAATTAGGTAAGTTTTAATTTTACATTTTATTTTAATTTTGGATTGATTTATATTTTATTTTAGTCTAGTTTAGTTCTGCCAATTTTACTAGTTAGGGAGTTAGGTTGACGGTGGACAATCCCTGTTGCAAAGAGATACTGTCCGTGGTGAAGCCACATCGTCAACTTCAACGAGGGAGAGAAACTCATGAACGATAGTCAGAGTTCCGGGTTCGTCTCTTTCGGTTTCCCTTCAATTTTGGATCATGTTTTTATTGATTTTTTAAACGTAAATATGGGCCATGTCGCTATATTACGTACGCGAGGTTCTTTGAACTTCACCCGACGACTAATGATGATGCCAAATTAATTATACATAATTTTATTTATTACTCTTTGGTTTTTTATTTCTAGAATATGAGATGCTGAATTTATGAAAATCAATAAGGATTTTGCCAATATGTATGAGTATACACAACGAACGGAGAAAACAGGTAAGTTTACGGATAAATATATATTAACTGACTCAAAAGGAAAATATACTTCCAAATTCAAAATGATACGATTTTTTTCCATACAGCTTATAGCTAGGGGCAACAAATTACTAATTATTGATTAATTCGTATTTTTGTTTTCTTTTTCAGGTTTCCGTACAATGATTACACAATATACTATTTTACAGATTATAGTCTTACACGCACTGCCGTAGCGGTGCGTAATGGAGATCCAATTTCAGGTCTAGATTAATTCAGGTGAGTCACGATTATAATTTTGAATTTACAATTTTATATTATGGTCTAATGATCTCGATTAATTTTAATTATAATAAACTTAAGAGGAATTCGTAGATAGGAATAGCAAACACAGAGAACACAAGAAATAGGAACATGAAAATATAGAAATTATTAAACTTATTTTTCTTTTTCTTAATTATAGGTTTATGCTGACACCAGCAGGCGCCATGGGGGCAATCTTCTTGTAAATTTCTTATTCCTCTGGGCGTCTACATATTCTGTATTCCCGTCTACTAAATTTTTACAGAGAATTGAAAAATAGAAAATGATTCTGAAGAGTGTTGATTTCAGGACTTTTCTCTTCTTGGAATCGATTGTGGAACTATCGAAATTTTTTCGCCTCTCCTCCTTTCTTGCTGAGCTTGTTGCTCCAGGGCAGCATTTGTGTTAATTCCACTAGTGGCATCTAGTTGTAGGATTGAAGGATCGCGAGTTGCATCATATTTTGTTAACTCTTTCCATGAGCCTTCTTCCTTTTTTGTCAGATGGCCGATGCTGTCTATAGAATTTGAGAAAGATCTCTAGAAAGATGTGTGCGTGCATTTCTATTCCCTTTTTCAGTTACTTTGTCTTGAAATACTGTCTCCCAATGTTCTAATTTCATTTTTAGTCGATTTTAACAGAGTAAGCTTTTAATAGAAAATATTTTGGATGTCGGTTACTAAAGTTAGACATCACTTACTGTCCGCTTATGACGCTTAAATGACATGAATCTTAATTTAGTTGTAGTTATAAAGATTATTAAATTTATTTCAAAAAATAAATTATAAAAAATAAACTGAAAAACTTAACTGAATTTGGAAAACCTTCAAAATTCAATATTAGGAATAGTCGGCTTATAGTTGGGCCATTTTCATCCATTGTTAACATATGGTTGGCAGAAAAGATTATAGAAGCCGTCTGCCAAGCATCGGCAAAAATGGTCGGGATTAGGTTGGCCGCGCTAAACTTATAAGATGGACAAACGTAAGCACTACATACCGAGCAAACTAAATTTGGAGCGACAAAAGTGCATACATATATTCCAACCAATAAGCGAATTGCTGGACCTACTATAAAATTACTAGCAATCGACTTTGTGTGTTATCTGGGGTTAGTACTTTGTTAGAATCTGACGTTTGCACACTTTAAAATGTATGAAAATGTTACTACATGTCCTATACCCATCCTTCTGCACACAGAGATGAGAGAGAAGAGGAGAGTAGAAGAGAAGAGAGAGAAAGAGGGAGAGAGACAAACGTTGGACCATGTGCACTCGCAGTGCACTGTCCAAATCTTCCCCAATGTAATATGATCTACGCACACATGCTCCTCTCCATTTCTCATCTTCCTTCCCACTACACACAGTAGAGCAAACGTATTATTTCCTCTGGACGTTTGAGGAAATGAATGGATCTTTTTACACAGTAGTAGGTATATACGGAATTAGCATTGTGGGATGCTGATCACTACTAATGTATGTACCATTTCTTCTCAATGTCGTTTTCGACAAAATTATTATGAAATGATCATAATAATAGTATGGGTAGGTACAATGGTAGGGAAACGTTAGCCCTATCCTATACTAATGCTATGTAGGTATGTAGTACAGTAGTGTAGTAGTAAGTGTATGCTACTGCTACATAGGGCAAACGTTTTCATAACGATTAGGAGACGTTATGAAAACTATTTAGACGAGCACCTGCCAAACGATTTTATATTTTATAAAATCGAATGAACACCTGCATATATGTACGCAAGGGCAAGAATAGGATTCTTGTGACCAACTGCTATGAATCGTTTTAACAACAACGAAAAACGTTGGGACACGGGCATATATGCACCTAATGGTAGACATAGCAAAGAGAAACCATCAATCAAAGCTTTTGACAGAAACACATTAAAATGAGCTAAAAATAGAATAAAAACACAGGATGTGGAGAACATCTGGTTTTTCCCTAAAACACATTAAATTTAAGTACTTTGAGGGATTCGTTATTTAAACGTTCCTTCGGCTATTACATGCTAATGCATATGTAATAGAATTTCCCTATAAGTACTTGGAGGAGCCTCCGACAGTCAGCCAGTCCGTGTTCGTGAGTTCTTGAGGCGTGAGCTGCGTAAGTTGAGTTAAGTGAAGTTCCAAGTTAGGGTTGACTCAAAGACTTAGCAGTTTTTATAGTTTACCATCTTTGCCAAAGACTTAGACGAAAAGTGTCTAAGATCACGAACACACTCAAGTAGGTAAGTTAGGGCTGTGCGCAAAAGACTTAGAATATTTTAGTCTTGCAAAAGACTTTAAATATTTTAAGGACTTAGAGTATTCTCGTCTTGCCAAAGACTTACAATTCTTTAAAGCTTTAGTAATATTTCGGTCTTCTTAACACAGGTTGAGGGTACGCTAGACTTATTACTAAAAGGAGTTAGGAATAATTAAGTTGTTCGCTAAAGACTTAGAATATTTTCGGGTTTGCCAAAGACTTGGAATATTCTAAAGACTTAGTAATATCTTGGTCTCCTTAACACAGGTTGAGGGCACGCAGAGTTGTTACTAAAAGGAGTTAGGAATACCTTAGCAGATCGCGAAAGACTTAGTAACTTCTTGGTCTCCTTAACAAAGGTTGAGGGTACGCAGAGTTGTTATTAATTAGGCAATAGGGACAGTTAGGTTGACTGCAAAAGACTTAGTAACTTCTTGGTCTCCTTGACACAGGTTAAGGGTACGCTAGAGTTGTTACTAATTAGTTGTTAGGTAAATAGTAAGATTTACGCGAAACACTTAGAAGAATTAAGTCATGTGCCAATGACTTAGAAGACTTGAAGAAGCTATCAGCCTACACACTCAAGACTTAGAAGAATTCTGTCTCACTCTGGTACAGGACAGTGAAGACCACCGAAGAGTATCTACTCGCCCCATTGTTGCATCCCAGGGTAATCTAACAAGGTTTGATCGATCTTAACTTACTTACTAGTATAAATAGAAGTAGTGACTTGGCAGCATTGTAACACCGCCAAGCTAGGTTATTTATTCTAAGTTAATTCAAGATTGTAATTGTGGAATTTGTATTAACTTGTGAGTGAATAAAGAGACCTAATGCGTAAGACCAGCTCACGAGAATAAACTTCTTTTATTGGTAATAATTATTGAGTTAACCCGTCCTCTCTTCAGAGACACCCCCACATACGTCTCTTACCCATGTGTTTGTCCTGGCTAGAGAATAGCAACAGTTTGCTAGCAGGCAACAACTTATCGCTTTTTCGAGGCAGGATGTGTCCGATCGTTGCTCCCCAAACCTAACACTTAACCATTAAATATTGCAATTACATATATTCTACTCGGTTTCAGATTTTTCTGTCTTTGAGAGTGAGTGAGCGATACGCTGTACGTGATTGGTTCCATAGGGGTGATTGCTAGTATCTGCTTATCGGTATCCTCCTCTCGAGTCTCCTCATTCGCAGAGACAGGGATAGTAGGGGAACGTAACAAAGGTGAAGGACACGGATGGATCTTATTTGTATATCGTCCTTTTGTCATCGAAGGAACTGCACAAGTATCTGTCTGTCTGTCTGTCGTATTGTCGTTCGCTACAGGTCACAGTTTTAAACCGAGTAATGTCAAACACACTTTAATCGCCTAAAAATGCGAGGGAGAAGTGCTATATAGTTTCTGGTTAAGATCCCAATAATAGTTTGTCCACAATTTACAGTTGATTGGACCAAGAATCAAAATCAAAGTTTGAGGTTAAAAAAATCTAGCGCTTCGCGCCGGATTTGTCCACCGTGGGCCCGAGGTAGATGCTGAGCCTATTGCAAATCTTCTTCTTCGCTGGAAAACAATATTTACAAAGTAAGGTTTACATAAGATCCTCGCATTTATTACTCGTAAATGCGGGTTGAGTACGAGTTTTGCTAGTATAAATTGTCGGGATAGGAGTAGTTGTGACGTGGAGGTGGGTTCTGATAGAATAACAATTTAGGTGACTTTATTCATAAACCATCCCAGTAAAAATTCTACGACATTTAAAAATAGCAGCATACAGCCTAAAAAGATACGTTGTACGCCATTTTCAAAAATCATTGCTGGTCGAAAGACAACTAAAAAATGACAATGCATCCAAAGTAATTTCCGCCCACGTTAACACGTCTCTAGACTCTAGACATTTCAACGTGTGACAATTTGCCGGCTGACAATCAATTCAAGTTGTAAAACGGATACTTGTTCTTTTATTAGGCTATACCTAAAAATTAAACTAATGGCAAAGAAGATTCTCAAAAAGGGTAATATTTGAATGATGTCATCTATGCACGATCCTCGTATGTATTGAATGCTTGTACTAGTATTTATCATATGTTAAGGATATTTGTTTACCTAATATAAAAAAATAATTGAGGGGACTCCTACAATGGTGATTTTTAAATGACGTCATTTATTGACGATCCCAGTATGTATAGTAGCAACATCCAATGCTGAGTATGTCCGTTTACCTAATTTTTGAAGTAATAAAGAGGGGATAACTTAAATGATGATATTTCGATGACGTCATTTATGAACGATTCCTGTAGGTATAGTAGCAACACCCCATGCTAAGTATATCTATTTATCAAATTTTTGATTAATGCCAGGGAGACCCCTAAAATAGTAGTATTTGGATGACTGCATTTATGGACGATTCCAGTATGTAAAGTAACATCCCATGCTGAATATATCCGTTTACCTAATTTTTGAACTAATGTCATGGGGGATCAAATGGTAATATGTGGATGACGTCATTTATGGACGGTCCCCGTATGTGTAATAGTAACATCCTATAGTAAGGATATCCGCATACCTAATGTTTAATGTAACGACAGCGGGGAATTTGTTTCTCCTTGCATCCCCCTTCTCCTCCTTAAAGATCCATCTCAGGTAGTTATACCTGTACAGTTTCCCCCATGATCTGATTTACATAATTACAAATAAAAATTCACGAATGGTCCTTTAATGAGAATAGATAGTAATGTAGATATTTTCAGAAATATGTTGAAGATCTAAACGGAATCACTGAATGCTGTTATTTACTAATCAACATTAACGATGTTGATAACAACGCGATGTAATCGCGTATTCACGAGTACCAGTGATTGGCAATAAGTTACTTCGAAATTTTATACAGCACCATAACCGTCCGTTAACTTAATACTTAGTTTATCGTACAGTCAAAAAGAAGCGGTTAAGAATTTGGCTCAACAATGGCTTTCAATCACTCCGAATGGAAAAAATCTACGTGTTCACGCGCTTCGTTTTTGAAGAGATATGTGTGTAAACACATCTTTGGTCTCGCAGTAAAACGCAACTTAATTGAGTTCCCATTAGCCGCAAAAGGTGCCAAAATCAACATCCAACGATTTAAGAGAGGAAGACCTACAAAAGCTAGTCGTCAGCCACTAGTTCGACAATAGAATTTAATTTTAACTTATTTAATTTCAATTTATTTTTTTATTCCAATTTATTTAATTTTGATGGACGAATTCATCTTATTTTACATAATTGCAATTTTTCAATGGTGCTTTTAATGTAAAACACAATATCTTGGTTTCAAATTTTCATTTTTGTGTTTAGAAAACTTTTTTCAAAATAAAATAAAAACTGCCTATTCCATACAAAAAGTGACCACTGCCAATTGCCTCAAAACCAGGACTGCCTATTTCCTACGACGTAATTCACTGCCTATCCCCCCCCTTGTCTAACTGCCAATTTCCATGCAGCCTTTTGTAACCAACTGCAAGGACCCGTTTGACACTTACAATAACTTGTGTCACATAGTAAGTAGTTACGAAAAATTGAAAAATTAGCGATTAAAACTCGTATTTAGTTTACGAACGGAATGTCATACGAAATTTTGAGGTAAGCAATTGACAGTCTTTGATATTCGTAATCAATGCGTAAGTATTAGGCATTAGGTGTTGTTTTTTCGTCAATCCTACTATACTTCAAAGTCAAATGAAGCAGTTACGATTACTTGAGTTATTACAAATACTGTAAGATGTACTTGTTCATATGCTTTAGTGAAGCGCAAATTTGAATTTGAATACGTATTTGGACTAGCAAATTTAAATAACGTCATTTATGGACGAGACCCGTACGTATACTAATGAAATCCAATGTTAAATATATATATTTTCTTCATTTTGGAACCAATGACAGCCTGACCCTTAAAGTGTTAAAATTTGGAAGACGTCATTTATAGACGATCCCTGCATGTGTACTAGTAAAATCCTATGGAGTGAAATAAACTCAAACTCACAAATACTTACGATCTACCAAGACACGTATCTTTGTTCGGAATAAACAATCACTGGGTAAATTCCATATTCTATTCAAATGAGTAACACTATTGGGATCGTCCACAAATGATGTCAAATGTAAAGTCAATGGGTCTGCCCGAGTGCTAACCTTATATTGTAACGATATACGTATACCTAATGTTTTAAATGATGACATGGGGGTCGCTAATATGGTAATATTTGTATGACGCGATTTGTGGACAATCCCTGTATGTACATAACATAAGCATAACATTGGCACTAAGGATCTTCCGGTCAGAGTATTCAGTGATAGTCAAAGTTCTTCGCGAGCATTGTCCAGGCCGTACACTGTCTCGAGTGTCGTGTGGGACTGTCACACTAACCTCAACAAACTCGCTGAGAGGGGTTGTGAGGTTGTGTTAGTATGGATCCCTGCGCACTCGGGTTTTAGGGGTAATGAGGAGGCGGATAGGCTGGCAAAGGCTTCGCATGATGGAAGTTGCGTTAGGCAGTTTGGTCCGAGACCAATCGTTCCAGTCCCACTCTCCGCTGTTCACTGCGCAATTGCGCATTGGGCTAGACGTGAGAATGAAAGACAATGGACTGGACTACGCAACTGTATACAGGCCAAGCTCTGGATATCGGTACCGCTTTACAGCAGTGCGTCGTTGGTGCGTTATCCCAGAGATCAATTAAGATGGTTGATTGGGCTAGTGACGGGGCATGGGGCTTGGGAAGCTCACGGTTGGAGGATTGGAGTATTGGACTCCCCTACGTGCGTGCACTGTGGGGAGGAGGATGATACACCAATTCACTATTTGACTGTGTGCCCTGCCTTTGTACTTGTGAGAAACCTCTATCTTGGGGGGTGTCTTATATTGTTGGATATGTTGGGTCAGGCGTCGGTGGCTCAGTTAGTGGCGTTTTCGCGCTATACTGGCAGGCTTGCGATTTGATCATGTTTCTTCTGCTATTTTTTGAGGGGAAGTCTGCAATAGGCCATAATTATAAAGGCCTCGGCGGCGCTGGTCACTTTGGAATCGAACCCCTGTCATATAATAATAATATTACATAGCATAAAAATTTTGCTGAATGGTACATAAATAGCGACGACTTTATTTGACATCATTCATGGACGATCCCAATAGTGTTACTCATATAAATACAATATGGAATTTACCCAGCGATTGTTTATTCTGAATGTAAATGTGTACGTGTCTTCGTACGTCGTAAGTACTTGTCAGTTTGAGTGCATCTCACTCCATTGGATTTTACTAGTACACATGCAGGGATCGTCTATAAATGACGTTATTCAAATTTTACCATTTTAAGGATCCCCACTGTCATTAGTTCAGAAATAAAGTACCAGACATAGTTATATCATTAACACAGGATTTTACCAGTATACTTGCAGGGATCGTCCATAAATGAAGTAATTCAAATTTAACCAATTTAGAGATCCCCACTATCATCAATTACGAAATTAAGTAGACATATATCCCTAACATAGTATATTACTAGTACACATGCAGGGATCGTCGATGAATGACGTCTTCCAAATTTTAACATTTTAGGGGTCAGCCAAAATGAAGAAAAAATATATTCTTAACATTGGATTTCATTAGTATACGTAAAGGGATCGTCAATAACTGACGTTATTCAAATTTTACCGTTTTAGGGATATCCACTATCATAAGTTCAGAAATTAGGTAGAAATATATCTCAAACGTAGGATTTTACTAGTCTTATGTGGTGATATGCTTTTAAATTATGTGTTGTGTGGCGAACCCAAATTCGTGTAAACGCGGAATGATAAGACACGAGGTTGTAAACCTCTGAGGCTGATGAAATAGATGTTTCTAAAACTAACATGTAATTGTACTTAGTATAAATGTAGTTCTAGCCCACGTGGACTAAAAGGCATAATCTAATATATACAAAAGAACGTGTGTGGCCAGATATGTGCAGAATGTAGGCATTAACATAATAAGAATATTGATAAACTACTGAGCCAGATCAAAAAATAGGTTTTAGCATATAATGTAAGGCATGAGAAAAGCCAAGTCTAAATTACTATTTCTATAGGAATAACTTACAGATTTGTGACATCTTGGTTAATTTTAAAAGAAATCAGTTTTACACTAATATTAATATTAGGAAGATATTAAATATGACTAAATAATGCTGGCATTTCAACTCCCAAATCGCAAATTTGAAAAAACTTTATGACTTGAGTAAAATTACAAAATACTTCAGTTAAGTACAGAACAGTATGCAATGCAAGTTCTACTTATGTAGAAACTGTTTTGTCTCCCATCCTCTGGTTTTTTCTCACGACTTCTTCTGTTTTCTCTCTCTTATCATCATGTACATTTTGTGCTACGATTATTTTTAAAGTATCCAGTATTATAAACTGATTTAACTTTTACCGGAAGTTACTTAAAGATAGTTTAACTGTTGCTCGCGCAAATAGGACTGTTTTAACTTATCAATGAGTTTAAAAAATCTTATTTTAAAATTATACAAAGTGAATAAATTCAACTCTACCAAAGCTTAAAAATTAAAAGTTGTATGTTTTTCTTGTACATTAAAATAAAATAATCGTGTCACCTAAAAAACCAAATTTTCCGTAAATTTTATAGGCTAGTAACCAAATACTTTAACGGTTACACAAAAAAAATTGAATAATTTTGACTGTTACAGTAATGACGATCAAAATTTTAAATTGATATTAAATAAATTATGTTTTTTTTTGCGCGTATTCAAATACTTTAACGACTGCACAAAACAAAGTGAATATCTTTAACAATTACAGAAATGACATTCAAAATTTCAAAATGATATTAAATAAATTGGTTTTTGTACATTATAATAAAATGACTTGTGTCACCTAGAAAAACGAGTGTGCTGTACATTTTATGCGCGCATATCTAAATATTTTAACAATTATACAAAACAAAGTGAATAATTCTAAATTTTATGGAAATAGCGTTTAAATTTTTAACGTGATACTAACTAAATTAGTTTTTTTCTTGTACATTTTAATAAAAATACTAACTTAAAGTAAATTTTAAAATTTCAATTGTGTCTCTTCTTACATATTATAATAAAAAACTGTTCAACTCACAAGTGCATCTCCAAATATCTTGAAGTATATACAAAAAAAGTGATAATTTTTAACCGCATGTTGTGATTGTGCTCTAAGTTCACCGTCTAATGTCAATCAATGGAAAAAGTGGTGTTGTGTGGGTAATTACTCATCCAATAATAAATAATTTAATGTTGTACCAGATTCAATTTTGTGTTTTTATTAGATTTTATAATTTTCGATTTGCATGTTTGAAGGTTTTTATACACATTTCACGGTTTAAGACATACAATTTTACATTTCTAATTAATATTATAGTTAAAACTTGCGTTTAAAATTTTAAATTTGTATTTATAATTAAAACAAAAGCCACAACTTGTTTTTTTTGAATTTCACATTTACATTTTATATATTATTATCAAATGACTAAATTTTTTTATAATTAACAGTCACATTAATAATATTTTAATACAAAATTCACGTTTAATATTTTACATTCATTATTTTTAAATGTTTGTAAAGTTAAACTAATTATTAACAATTTTACTTGTCTGCAATTTTACTTGTTTGTAATTCTAAAAACGTCACGTAGAGCAATTATCTCTTTCACATTCAGACTAATCACTGGTCCTATCTAGCCTCCAAACTTGGTTGACGTTGTAGTAGAGACACTGCAATGATATGACAGCTCGTATTTGCCAGTGATGCTATTTTTTCCCAGGCGAAAACGGGTTGGGATGATATGCTCGTCTGCATACAAGTGATAGTCCAAGTTCATCAGGTTTTTATATGCATGACCGGCTTGTTTTCCAACAAAGTGAGGGATGAGATCAGCCCGTCCTTGAGCGGTATACTCATGAATCTGAGGCGAGATGGTTTCCAGAAATTTCGAAACTGTCTTGCTCTCATGCTTACTGAAGTTGATTATGGTGCATTTCACTCCTCTTGTCTTGCGTCCAATATAGAAAAAATTTGTTTTATTGTAAGTATCTCATGAATTTTGAACTAAAAGTTTATTTCCCAAAACATAGGAAGGGTGATCTGAACTGGTGTAGAAACTCTACAAATTTGTCTGCTAAAATTTATCTGACGATTACAAATTCTGATTTTTGCGAGCATCGTAGTGCACTAGCTTTCCTTAACTCATGATGACTGATCTAAATAATCTTGTTTCGTACAGATGAAAATTACAAAACAGACTGACACTCAAATTAAAGTTTGAGTTGCACTATATATAGTAAAAAATAATAACTACATTTAAATTGTCACAACACACATTTTAAAAAACAGTCACTCATCAGATTTGTAAAGTATGCTCATGTTTATTGTCCTACCACGAATTTACTTGTTCTCTGGTCATCAATAAAAGTAAAAGTACACTTGTCCTTTTAGTATTTAATCCAAGTAAAAATTTAATCGTTCTATTGATATTTAGTGCAAGTAAAAATTTACTTGCTCTTTTGGTATTCAATGCAAGTAAAAATTTACTTGTCGTGTTGATAATCAAAGTAGAAATTTGCTTGTCGTCTTCGTATTTAGGCAAAATTTTTCTTGTGCTCTCGGTAATCGATCAGACTCAATGGTTAAGAATCTAAAAGTTTCCCAGCTTGCAGTTTGTAGTAACCATAGGGGTAGGATTTATTGTAGCCATCCTCGTGTGGATAGCAACGAGCTACATCAAACACGTTTCTCTTGGTATTCAACAAAATTAAAAATGCACTTGTACTCTTGGTATTTAATGCAAGTAAAAATTCACTTGTCCTATTGATTTTAAGTGCAAGTAAAAATTTACTTGTCGTGTTGATAATCAAAGTAAGTAGAAATTCGCTTGTCGTCTTTGTATTTAGGCAACATTTTACTTGTGCTCTCGGTATCCGATTAGACTCAATAGTTAAGAATCTATAGGTTTTCCAGCTTGCAGTTTGTAGTTACCATAGGGGTAGGATTTTTTATAGTCATCCTCGTGTGGATAGCAACGAGCTACATCTAACGAGCGAAACCTTCTTGTTGATATTCATACGAAAGAGCCTATGATCTTTCGACCTAATACAGTCTACATTTAGGCGTACTAGAGATTTTTTTTGACGATATCTGCAAACGTGTCTGCGTTGCAATTTTGTAGACTTCGTGCAGGTACACGTTTAGAATTTTTTTTGCAATTGTTGTCAAAGTACTTTATGCAATATTGTTTTGCTTTCAAAGTACAAACAGACGATATATCCAATGATTCTAGTTTCCATTTCCTCAAAACTGACTCATTGAAAGTATACAAGTCAGTGATCTCAGGATATTTGACGAATATCTCATGATTTTTCTATAGTTTAGAAAAATCAAAAAAATCCCTGTACTTAATTGAGTTGCTTAAATAGGTATTATCCACGTCCAAGACTGATATAATCATACTGTCAGTATCTGTATAACAGTGTTCTACATTAGTTTTGCCAAAGGCAACTAATAATTGCTTATAAAACCCCTTATACAAAATAACGTTTGAGTTTTCTAAACATATGACGCCGCATACGAATTAACTTAAATTGTCTGTGAGGGATTTAAAGTCCACACAATGCGATGAACAAATTGAAGTTAAAACTTTAGCTCTTAAACAACAAAATTTAAATTTTATTAGATTTTTGTCACTCTGTAGGAATTTTCTATAGACTTGTAGTAATTGCAGTTATTCCATTCAGCTATATTAGTTATTTGTTTCGAATAAGAGCTCCAAATCTTGTTGATAAAATTACATAACACTCTTTTTCTTGGAAACCTATGTCCTACACCTTTGTGTGGAGAATACGATTCAAGTTTTTGTATCTCTTTAATCTCTTTAATTGCCTCTGTTTTATGCTTCTAAGTTTTTCGGTTTTAAAAAAATGAATTTATCCCCAAGAAACTCCCTCTCAGTCTTTAATTTAAATAAGATCGACGTACAGATTTTTCCATCTTGAAAACTTAATTAAAACTAAAGCGAATCTTGCTAACACATATTAAATAATCTCAGTATGCGTTCGCTACTGAAAACATCTATGAACTTTCCAATCTACAACCCAGCTTTTCAATCTCTGTTGTATGTACGCACTATTTATTTTGGAATTAAACAACAGACTCTTAAGCTTTATACTATAACAATGTAATAGATACACTCTTAAGCTTTATACTATAGCAGTGTAATAGATACTCTATAGCATTATATACTATACGGATTCGACATAGGTATTCTCATTTACATCCAAAATAAGCAAAACGTTTGAAAGCTTTTTTTACTATAGCGATTTGAATTTTTGACCCTGACATAGCTATATATTCTCATCAGATTCAAATTTTGACTCTTCACATAGGTATTTTCATTTCCATGCAAAATAAGCATTACACTCATAAGCTTTTTATGCTATGCAGATTCGCATTTTTGCATTCCATATTCAAAACAGTGCTACCCGGATTCGGATTTTTGCCCCCCGGATTCAAAATAGGTATGTACATGCAATGTAGTTGTCACATTATTCCCTATCACTCATATATGACATCGTATTTTCCAGTTAATATTTTGAAAGCTTTTATGAGATCACCTCGTCTTCTTCTGTCAGCCAGGGACAGTATTCCGAAGCGATGGAAGAAGACGAGTAGCTAACTTTTGCACTTTTTCGATTTTTTAGATTTCAAATTTCGCGGATGGGCTCCATACATATTGCAATACTCTAGAAGTGGTCTAATAAATGTTACAATTAGCTTTCGCAGAGTACTTGTGTCTAGATATTTAAAGGTGCGCTTTATTTGAAGGCAAATTGCCTTTGCTTTTCTTACAGCCTGCTGGCAGTGCAGAGTTGGGCTCATGCTGCTGTCACTGTATACATCTAGGTCACGCTCGCACGTTGAACTGTGCAGCTTGGAATTATTACACTCATACGCAGGATTCTCCACCGCTTTTGATCCAAAACGAACTACGTGCGTTTTATCGATGTTGACTTGCATATAATTACTATCACACCATGTAACTAAATTATTTATGTCAGTTTGAAGTTTGTGGTAGTCACTGTCTGTCGTCCTAGCTCAGTAAATCTTATAATCGTCAGCATATTGCTTTAGGGAGCTGTGTATTATTTCTCCCATTTCGTCCATGTAGAGCAAAAACAGAACCGGCCCTAGTACTGACCCTTGTGGGCAGCCATTGCGTACATGTTTAAAAGACGATTGCTGTCCATTGACTACAACTTAGTATGATCGCCCAACAAGAAAGTCTTTTAACCATTTAATTAGGTAGAAAAAAAACTAGAGAGCACTTGTGGTCAGATATTTTATCCTAGAGGGAATGAACCAAAAATTAACTACTAATTAATTATTGCAGTGGACGACTATAAAAGTGAAATATACATATGCAAACTCCTGGCCTCATTTTTTTTATTGGAATTTGACTTAAAATATGTTTAACATAGCATTTATTTGCATTAAAATTCTAGTACGTAATTCAATTTCAAACAGTTCCTCACTCCATAGCTGCATAAAGAAACCTTTTCATAAAGCTGATAGTTAGGTTCAGTATTGTATACTTTATGTAATCTTAAAAAAGGAGAATCCACTTTGTTTATTCATAAATAATAAACTTTGGTCAGTTAATTAGCACTATGCCTAATAACCACTTAACCAGCTCGGCAGTGTATTTATGCGCACTGTGCTTCATGCGAGAAGCGTTAAGCACCCGGAGCCCTAAGTGTACTTGCAACTGTAAATATTGCTAACTTAAGAGTTTAACAAGAGTCAACGGTGTGAGATTCAAGCTAACCAGTCGGTATCTCAATATTTAACCTAGCTATGATCACTAATGAAGCAATCCATAGCATAACCAAATATGTTGTCACACTTTTAACAGCAGTTAAAGAATCGGAGTCTGCGATGCGGTGTTATACCTATGGGCTATAAAATCCTGCTCATCTAACTTTGCAATATGCAAAAGTAAAGTTGGACTTGCTGTGGATGCAGATGTGCATTGCATTGCGTCTCTATCGGTACGGAGTCGTCACAGAACGAAGTAACTCGTTCAATTATGGTGAAAACAGCCAACACAATTCATTAATTGAAAGGAGCAGCAGTAAAGGTTGGTAACCGTATTGATCGATTCACATTAGTTGCTTTTAGTGACAATTACTACTATTATATGTAGGATGCTACCATTCCATAACGTTTAGTGAAAATTGTTTTAAACGCAGCTGTAACTATTCTACAAAAATTAGGTTTTTGCTCACGTCATTCAAGAAATAAAAACAGTTAGTACTAGATTATTTTCTGTGTAGGTTGGTCACCTTAAACAAGATTTGTCTAAGTCATTGGCAAAGATGGTAACAATAAACTGCTAAGTCTTTAAATCAAACTTTAACCGGAAACTTCAATTGATTTACGCACTAACAGCTCACGAACAACGACTACTACAATAATAATAATAATAATAAATGTTTCCCGGGAAGAATCCTTTTACAGATTTGAGACTTCGTCTCTTGTAGACCCAGTTGTCAGTTTAGTTCAAAAGAAAAAACTATATGCACTGAGAGACTAAGGGAGATGAGACCCAACTAAAAGTTCCATCCCTTAAACTTGTCAAGTTTATTTTTAAATTCATTCACTCCTTTCACTTCACGTTTCACATCACTAGGTAACTACTGGCTGTTGTTAGGCTCGGATTCCTTATATAGCTGTCCTAAATACATATGTATTAAAGTGTGCTAGACAGGAATCGTTTTATGAACGTTTTACGTCTAAATTAACTAATTTAAATAGTTTTAGGGGAGAAACATATGTTTACGACATCTATGATTTTATTCCATTTTTTGCCTATTTAATGGGTTTTTCCCAAGTGGCTTGATTTATTACTTCATGCGGCTATTCTTAACTATAGCATACATGCACTTGTTTAAACGTTTTAGCTGACAGTAAAATTTTTGTGGCAGACGGCCATTTTATTGTTTTCATTGCGTACATATCGTTACTGTAGATGCAAGGTGGCCGTTCTCCAAACGCAGGTAAAAGCAAAGTGGCCGTTCTCCATCCTTTACTAAACGCAAAGTGGCCGGTCTCCAATTTGATCCTGTTTGAACAAGATTGGAGACCGGCCACTTTGCGTTTAGTAAAGGATGAAGAACGGCCACTTTGCTTTTACCTGCGTTTGGAGAACGGCCACTTTGCTTTTACCTGCGTTTGGAGAACGGCCACTTTGCATCTACAGTAACGATATATGCTGGTGGTCTTACGATTTTATAGAGCTTAGAGTCGTTTTAGCAGGTGGCTGTCAGATTATACAATCTCCTGCCGTGGTCGTTCTAAAAACATTACTAGTTTGTGAGATTCGTCGCTTTTACTTGATTTTATTATAGTGTTGTACCTATTCCCACCTACCAATGTTATAATAAATAAAATATAATAAGTGTTTATTAAGTTGATATAACTGAAATTCTTACAACCAGACTCAACCAGTCACTGTGGGTAAGGAAATAGGAGGCTTCCGTCATGGCTTAGGATTACAATGGGGAACGAGCCAAGCTCTACGTCTTTTCCCGTCTCGTTCACTGTGCTCCCCTCCCCTCTCTGTGTATCCACTGTGCTCCTCTCTTCTCATCTCTGTGAAGAATAGTTTAAGAAAAGATAATAGATTGAAACTATTTCACTGATTCTCAGTGCAAAAAGTCGACTCCCAACACCAAAAGGTTAATAAAGTTTTTATATATAGATATTATTGAAAATAGCAACAATTAAAACTACTAAGTTGGATGCTATAAACGCTCCATTGCAAAACAAAATCTTTTAGTTATTATGCCAAATATCCAGCAACACCAAAATGTCAACCATACTGTGTCTACTGCTGTAAGTAGACTATAGCTCTATTTAGTTTTAATTTTAATATTACTTATTAGCTTTAGCTAAATTAAGGAAAGTTTAAATAGTGTTTCCAATCTGAAGACTAATAACATGTAACATTGGCAGGAAACAGCAAGCAAGGATGCAGCAGAGGCTATGGCGAAAAGATATGGTACTCAGTATTTACAGGGACAACGTTCTAAATATACTCAAGATCCAAATTTAAGAACAAGTAAGCTTTATGATTTGCTTTTAATCAAAAAACAAAATGCACTACATTGGACTATTATGTCTGCCTTTTGGGATTGGAGGTTACAGTACGCGTTTTATATACAGTGTGTATCAAAATTTTAAACGCACTAGTTTTTGGGAGGTTTCTTTCCCCCCAGAACGCAAGTAGGGGAGGATACTGGGAGATGAGTCTTTTAGGGAGGGGCTTGTTGGTAGGGGTGAGGGGAAGTACCCCGTGGGGACAGGGGAGATGTTGGGAAGGATGTGGGCTACAGCATGGGAAGAGATGGGGAGCGTATAATGCTGATGGGACTGCAAGTATGATGGGAAGCGATGAGAAACTTTTTGACAGTTTAATATCGCTTCTAATGCCGTGTGAAAACTTTAGCTATGCTAAATTTTGCATTGGATAATGTACTACACAATCATACCAGCTCTTTGCGTTTGTTAGTAATGGTGCGAAGCTCAAGTCGTGGCGCAGGCTGCAAGAATTGGAAGGTGGTTATGTGCGATTACATATAATAAGGCTATCTCCTCCGTTGTTTCGCTAATACGCTTTCTCGTCCTTGTAGTAAATGCTTTGTCTCCACGCTTTGCACACTTCATGCTATTCAGCTGCAGGTTGAACCCAGTAGCTTGAATAATGTCGCCATCGGTGGTAATACACATTGTTATTTACAATATTTTATTATATTTTCCGAATTTTTTAAATACAATTACAATTTCACAATGTTAACTAATAATTAAACTAAATGCATTACTACTGTTCTTAAAACTTGTGCACACACTGCAACTGCAAATTTAATATAAACACGCATACACAACTGACAAATTAATCTAAAATATTGCAATTAACTAATTTTGTTGCATGTGTGCTCTACTTCTAAACCTAATTAATGTGCAAAGTAAGACTAACTTTAAATATTAAGAGTAAAGCTAACACTTCTTCCGACTATAGGTAAAACTATTTTATACGCACTAGTTAATTAAATCATTTAATAAATAAAGTTTGCTTATTCTAATTAAAAAAAGTAAGTACTATACTAGCATTAATTACAACTGACATTATCAAATGTTAACTAATTTACAAATTTACATTACTAAACAAAATTTACTTCTCATCTAAATCTTTATGACCTAATGGTAAACTATAATTACAATTATTTGGATCTAGAAATATACGAGACAAATCCAAAGCATTAAAAGCTAATCTGCTATAATTTATTGTGTACAGCTTGTGGTCTCTAGATCTAATTGAATTTACATCTATTGTTATTGGTTTGTTAGTTTCTAACATTTGTCTGTACTTATTGTGTTTACACTGACGCATAGCGACTGCAGGAATCCCTTTACATTTCTGCTGTTCAGTGTCGTTAAGAAACAATGTGCTGTACATTTTTGATTTTAAAATAATTATTTCTTTTAAATCTAAACTCTGGATTCTGATTTTTCCGCTCTCATCTTTATTCAGGGATTGCAGATTTGGGTACTGATTCTCATACGTTTTAAAGAACTACTGGTCACGAGGGATTTTGCTGAAAACAAAATGTTCTTTGGCATTTAAGATGTCGTCCCAGAACGTATTGAATTCGTCAATTGTATGCATTTCGTATCCGTCTGTGTCAGAATAATCCAAGTAGGCTTTGTTGTGGAACGTTTCACACAAACGGTCCCATTGTTCATAGAAATAAACTTTTGCAAACTCTAAAATTGCAACTCCAGTCAATGGTAAATTAGTAACGCGGTATGTTTTTAATTCTTGAATGAACACACTGAGATTTTCAGACAATCCATCAAAGTCTTTGCATCTGGGATTAGCCAGAGATTTTTCTGCTTCAGCTGCACTTGTGCACAAATGTGCTTCTACAAATTCAAGAATTTGAGTCAATGTTTTGCCATAAATTACATTAGAGTTTTTCTTTAGTGATTTGTTTTCAAAAGGTGTTTTGGCAATCTTGCGTTTTGCTAAATTTGCTTCAATATATTTCTTGAAATAACTTTGTTGTATAAACCGTACCCCGCAATGTACTTTTGACAGTACTAATCCTCTTGACAAGTAGTACCGCAACGCTTTGAAGTGAGTTGTATATTTGTATTTATTGTGCAGTGTTAACATCAATCGTGGGCGTGAAATATATTGGTCAATGCAAGACATTGCATGTTTGTTCAAATTTGTTTGAGCCTTGACATCTTGCAAATTTATAGTTCGCTGTTCCATTGCAAGGGGAAGATTTGCATCTCGGTCATGCAAGTGTTTACGACATTTTAAATCCACAACTAAAAGGTAGCCGTAACTTCCTTCCTCGTTTCCAAAATTAGGATCAGCCCAATTTATTTTTTCCAAGTCTTCAGCTTCTATATATTCGTAATCTGATACTGGCATAAGATTTTTCATGCTGTGTGCATAGAGGCTGTTGATATCTAGTGAGAGTAATTGCTTGCGAGGTTTAGTTGGATCAAACCCTTCTGGACATCGTTCGTGATTTGCAACTACGTGTTTTTGTGTAAAGATGCACTGACCGCCACGAATTCCATTAGTTGCAATGTCTTATATGCGTTTATCTCTAATGTAATCGATTTTGGCATCAGTAAATTTCAAGAAACAATCCCAGGAGAAACTTGGCAAAGTCATTGAGTACGTTAGGTCCAATTCGTAATTCTTGAGTCCAAGTTTTCTATAATTTTGCCAAACTTCAGCAAGTAAAATTGTATTAAGCATACACGTAAATCGAAAATACTTGCGTAATGTTGTTATGTTGAATTGAGTACACACATCTTGTACAAGCTTCCAGTCATCATCCGCAATTGGCTCGTCGTCAATTATTGATTTTTGAAAATTTTCTCTTGCAGGCAAGGGATGTGACAGTACAGAAGCATCAATAAGGGATTTAAAAGGGAAGTAAAGTGGTTTTTGCAAGTACTTTGAATCTTCTTCTGTTTGCTTTCTTTGATTCTGCAACTTCTTTTTTGTATATCGTGTTGGTACAATGTATTTAATACATTGTGAAACCAGTTTTAAATCTTCTGTGTTGTTGGCATTTAAGGACTCAACTAGTTCAAATAAATTAGAGTCAAAAAACACACCTGCATCCATAAATCTAACTTTAACTTTTGAATGTAGTGCTTCTCCATTATATTTATCTTCAGTGCTGTCAGTTGAAGGGTATTGCAGATGTAAGTTTGGAAGCCAAGTATCATTAGCTGTGATTGTTATAGATATAAATTTAGTAGATGATTTTGCAATTACTTGAACATCTTTAGCTTTAAAGTAATTAGTTCCCATTGCACTGACTAATAAGTGGTAGTCAAAGAAGCTCCCGCATTGTCAGATGATTGGAATCTCGTGTTTGTATTTGATTTTTAAATTACTTAGCTGCATGCTGCAAACTCAAAGTGTCCATGGTGGTGGTTATGATGAAAAGGTTTTGTAAGGTTCTTCGTATTGTCAAATACACGTTTGCATATATGACAATGTGTGGCTTCATCAAATTTCTTTTTTACTTCTTTAGATGGTATAACAAAGTTGTTTGTATTTCTTATATGGGAAAATAACACTTCAGCCCAGAAGAATATACGTTTAAAGAAATTTTTCATGATTTCTGGTCCGTCGTAATATTCAAACGACACAATTTCATCTCGGTCTTGCATTTGACTTATAATAACAAACGAATAGGCTGCTGGCAAAATCTCATTTACAAATTTTGTATTACTGTTTGTAGACTTTAAATCGTTTATAGGATTTACAAATGTTGAAAACTTGTATACAATTATAAATGGGTAAGGCAATGTTTGCCATGGCTTTGAGAACTTGACTCTTTCGTTTATTCCAGGAAATACAATGTTTTTTGAATCCAGAGATTGACACATGTCACTGTGATTAGCCAAATTCAGTTCAGTGTTAAAGCTTCTAAAGCAAGACTGGCAGTAGAACACTTTGTTTTTGCGTCCGTTACACATAAATTTATCCAAATCTATAATTAGGACCAAGTGGTACGCATTGTCTTCTTGGTTTTTAGTTTCCTTGTAAATCAAGAATAAATTACACTTTTCAGTAATTTCCTTGTTATTGCATCTTCGTACTGGGATGATTTGATCGCTGCGATGACTCCAGATATTGATTCCAAGGTTATTCTTTGTTTCAAACTTTTTTAAATCTTCATCGATTTGCAGAGGGCAATGTATTTCTGAAAAATCAAAGTGTGCAAAGTACTGCTTGTATTGTTCAGGGCACTGCAAGCTTTGTTTTTCGTCGCTGGCACCCCTAATTTTGTTTTGTTTCTTCAGTAGGTATCTGTTTGTTTCAACAATTTCATGTCTTAACTGATGTGCAGCTACGCAAAATTTAAAACAGTCGTTGCATTCGTTTTTGATGTTTAAGTATCCTGTTTTTCTTGGCCTAAGCGATGGAAACTTTATGTATGTCTTGCTTCAGCATTTGCAAATAAATTCAGTAAACCCACTTTAACTTGAACAGATTCAATTTGGCGTAAAGTCCATCCTCTTGTTGAATTCATTGAGTCTCTTGATAATTTCACTTGTGCTTTCAAATATATAGTTTTCAATTTCTTCAGGGGTAAGAATATCGCGATTATAGGCATTAAATACATAATCGCGTTCTTTCAAAGTGTTTTCATTTTCTACAAGGGTTTCTAGTTCTAACGTGGCCACAAGTATAACCTGAGCTTTAATACTACCATGCACAGATAGTTTCTGAGTAAGCAGTTTAACAAGTGGCTGGTATAGTTCGGTTATAAGCGATTCTACACTTTGAAAAGACTCGGTTGGTCTGTGTATGTAAGTCACTATCATTCCCTTATGTGACCGCGTTGATTCTTGAAATACATCTAGATCAATTTGTGGAGAGCGACGCAATCGTTTATTGGCAGGTTGGATTTCAGTGCTGGTACTAGGCCCGTATGATGCTTCAGACCGGCTTGTCCCACCGCCAACAAGGTCTTGATTTTGGTTGTCCACATGCCCAAGTCTTTCTCGACCATGCGAGCACTGGTGGTACTGTTTGTTTGAGCAAAAGGTATTGCAGTCTTCGCATTGATGAGCATGTTCAACGTGAGACTTATACGCCACATGATAGCGGGATTCAAACGGGCAGTGAGGCATTGAGCACAAGAGTTTCTGAAAACAACAGCAACAAAGTTATACATTAGACTAACTGACTTGAATATTTTTAATAAAAAAATTTAGCAAACCATAAATTAGCAAAACAGAATATAAATTAAAGTATTGTCGAAGTGTTGTACGTACATAGTCAGTTGTATCTTGCCTTTTTGGTGCAGGGTAGTTTGGTTGTTCGTGGTACCGCTGTGCGTTGACGAACCGCGACGAATATCCCGGGGTAATGTGACGATCCATGATGGAAATGCTTGACAAAGTTTTAGCTACAAGTACAGATGTGGGTAACTTGAAACTTTGAGTTTGGGTGATGTAAGATTTTCAGTAAGTGCTGTCCAACGTCTAGTGTGAATGTTGTGGAACTTCTAGTGTGGGCAATTTGAAACTTATAGTGTGGGTAATGTGAAACAACTTGATTAAATTTCGTTCAGTTAGTAGGGCCGTAATTTACGTTGCTGTAGTTTGATGGTAGAACAACTCGTAAGTATTGTAGGGGTTGTAGCAACGTCATAGTTCCTGTGGTGAAATTGGATGTTCCAGAATATAATCTAGCTTTGTTGTAGAAGGCTGTGTGTACTGCTGCAGTTCTTGTGGTGTTCAGGTCCTGATGTTAGTTGTCCCGGCTGCTGCTTTTGATCGTATGAGGCCGAATTCGGTCAGGACGAGTATTTATAACTGAATCCTGGATTGAATTAAACTCCTCCATTGGTTGGTCCCCGGCGTCTTTTGAATGATGAAACGATGTAGCCCCCCGAAGCAGCTTGATAAGTTTGAATACAAACAGGAGCAGAACCAGAAGAAATGATACGTAAATGGCTACGCATGCGCACAAACCAACAAACAAAACAAATTCATGAATATGTTTTACAAATATACTGTCATGTAACTACATCTTACAAGCACAAGTGTATTAAATATTAAATACAGGTAGAGCTATGGTATATATTTATTTTTATTGTAAGTGTCTTAAAGTATACTTACGTGCAAGTGAACATTGTATTATTCACTTACTTATATAGTCAAATGTGTTGTGAACTCAAGGTGTAGCCTTGCTGTGGTTAACCTTCTTTACGACATCAATTATTATTTTATTCTGCGCATTTAAGTTTTCAAGCATGTATTTCATTGCTTGAAGTATAAACCTATGAAAAGAAGCTGTGGATGAAGACGGCAGCTGTGTTGCATTTAACAGCGGTGCCATTCTGCTAGAGGTATCCATGTTGCCTTTAGTGTTGTCGAGAGAGTCCCCTTGATGTTTGTATTTTTCGTTATACGCCTGGTTCAAAGTTGATGATACGTCAGCTGCTGCTACAGTGTTGCATGTAAATGCAAGTGCTGGTAGGACAAGTAGCAGTCCAATTAAAATTTGTGTATATGCTATTGTAATTTTTAAGTGTTGCACTCTATGACTTGTAAATGTCAACTGATTAAAAGTAACTAAATACAACAGCTTAAATAGTGTTTCTGAGCGTTTTGTACAATTTGTTCCTAGAAACACGATTTTGCTTTTAACGATTATGTTTTATTCGTTTACGTCGAACAGGCATTGAAACCATCTCTTTGTATTGAATCCAGTCTTGTTTTGGCAGTTGTTTTAGTCTTGCAATGCCAGAAGTATATGTGTCTGGTAATTTCGCCTTTATTTGGTCATCAGAAACTCCATGTGGTTTGTAATCTAATGAAGTATGCTGACTATTAGATGCAGATATGTGGTTTTCTGATTTACTTGCTGCTTTATTCAATAGCATTTCTGTACGCAGTTTCATAAGTTCAGCATATAGCTTAGGGTCAATCGCTTTCATTATGGTCGCCATCTTTAGTTTTATGTGCAAGTATAACGTTATTGTCGGAAATTAAATCTGAAAGTAAAGTAGTACGACAGATTTCACTTCTGTACACTTTGTAAAACCCTGTTGCCAATACGTTTTGCACAATTGTACGGTATTTTATCAACACTTTTCTAAGTCGCTCCAAACTAATACCACTTAGTCTTTTATTTAAAGTTTTTATTTGTGTTTTATATCCTTTTACTGGATGCTTGCAGAATTTATTTAAATTAAATACAGTCTCAGCCAATGCGTACAATTGTTCTGATGTAGCAGTGGTTATCAAGGTTTTGTATTCTTTTGCTTTAAAAAACGTTAGATTTGACAGAAATTTGTAGTTTTGTTCAAATTGACAGGGTAAACAATTCATGCCTGCCATTATGAACGTTATTTCTAAATATAAATGTCGGTTCTATTACAAGGAAATACGTTATTTCGCACAAACATTGTAGGATTAGGACACTTGGGATGAAGATCTAGCATAAGGTAGTTATGTTGGCGTAAACTACAGGCTTTTTCGTATGCTTCTTGAAGATATTTGGGTTTTCCAGGGCAAACCTGTTTGGATATTTGTCCAATAATGCTTCTGTCCCTAAGCACGTCAAAAAGTATCAAGTACTTGGTATTTAAACTTGTGCTTCTTAGTTCTTTAGAAAAGGCGTTTTGTAGAAGAAGTATAACGCTAAAGTTTAAATGATGTGACAATTCAGTAAATATTTTTAGAACTAGTAGTCTTGCTTTAGGATTTAATTCTATAAAGTTTAAATGATCGTCCAAAATCACTAGGCACGGGGTGTTTTCTTCTTCTAATAACTGTTCAATATTATTTAAATCTGAGGTCAATAATATATCTTCATCTGATGCAAAGTCAATGCGAGAGAATTCTTCTTGCTTTGTATGTACACTAACATATATTACTTTATTTATTTTTTCACTAATTATCTGCTTACGATGTTTAACAATTTCTAGACAGAGTGTACTTTTTCCTGATAAACTTGGGCCACATACCATAGCCGTAAAAGGATGAATAAGTCTAAAATCGACAGTGTCTGATGTTGACATTGTCACATGTAAAATGGTACTAAAATATATTCTAACTTACAACACTTCTTATACTACTTATTTTAATATTAACATCATGGTTAACACTACATATTACAATACTTTTCATTTATACATTAACAACTAATAGTATACTAGTAAACTACGACAAAATTCGGGACAAGAGATTTTAAAAGTATTAGATTGTAACCTATTATGTACACAATTACAACTTTGTAGAACTGAAGGTATCATACTCATAAACTTTCTAACTTTTCTATCATTAACTAATACAGAACTAGTAAATATGTTTAAGAAATCCTTATAACTAATTTCTAAAGACCTAGAATAAAGATAGTATATACAATACATTCCACAAACTGTGGATCTCCCGCTTTGTAGCGCAGTACAGTTTTCTGCTGTAACTTGTTTTCCAGGCCATTGCAGATTACTTTATCGTTGAATTGGATTCCCATACGAGTCCAAATATTCAAAACTGTTTCTTGAAGTCACCCAGTAAGCTATCCAGTGTCGGCCTGGACTCCCCATCTTGTCAGTGTTTAGAATAACAGCAATAGGATAAGTATTTTCTGGGTTCTTTTTTTCTGCGTCTAACATTGCCGATCGCATTTGATCTGCCGCAATTACGTAGTATTTAGTTTGAGTCCCTCCAAGTAAACCTTCGAGACATTGCTGTAGCTGTCCAGTGTTCATTGTCAGGCCGCTGTTGTTTGTCCAAGATCTGTAAAGCAACAGACACATTTTTTATTAACACATCCTGTTATATATTACATTGCAAACAAGATTATAAGTTGTACAAAAACGTGTATGATACTTTACATTTTAACGGTTCATCAAGACTTGTTTGTTCCGGTCAATTTCAATGACGTTCTAGTACTGGCTTAACAGAATAGCTGTAACCGATGCTGATAAGGCGGTTTAAAATTTCAATTGTATTTGAACTTGGCCCGACTTGTTTACACTTAAAGCGTTTGCTGAACTAGCTCAAATGCAAACAGGACTCTTCCTTTAGTAAAGTTGTCACGATTTATACCATTCCCAAGGCTTGGATTGGCGGCTGTTTTCTTTAAAGTGTTGAGACCAAGCAAAAAGTTATCTTCTCCGGCGCCGGCGGCATCTTTGAAACTCAACGGAAGTGTCTTGTACTGTACAGATTCTTGATTCATTGAAACCGATATTTCGCTTAGATTGAAATGTTGAAAGTTGCAGAAACCTTTAGTCAGCTTTCCAAGGTAGGCTTCAGAATCTACTAGTCTAAACACTATATACTGCGGCAACCGTCCGTTGATACAGTTATCTAATGAGTGCGAGCTTACACCTGATGGTATAACAAACGTTTTAACTTCTGGTTCAAGACATGGGTACTTAAGTGTACCGCTGCTAAGGTTTAGTCGATGCTTTTCAATTGCAAGTGGTGAAACAGTCTGTCTCTTCAAGTACAGAACAGCATTTACAATGTCCACACGAAACGGGCAGCCTGAGTACCCTTCCCTTGTTTCAGTTTCAGCGTCAATGCAAAACGCAGGCGGAGATCTGCGCATGATGATTCGTATGTCTGATTCCCCCGGTAGCATGCGAGTTTGTTCAAAAAACGGTGCTTCAGGTCTTCCTACCATTGTAAATGGTTTAGATTCTTTTGCAATATTGTACCGTGCCAAAAATCCATCGTCCAGTTTAGTAAACGTATCTGGAGTAGCGTTGGGAATGTATAGCTGATTCAGCATTTCGTTCTTCTTTTCAATAGGGTTAGATGAAAGTTCTTTCTTCAAATAAGAGGTGATGGCGTAGTGATTTGAGTTGTCACTTATGAGCTGACCATTCAGGAAAAATTCCATGTTATTAAATAGTCCATAGAATAACATTGAACACGGAGCCACGACATCAGTTGCTGCAATCGGCTTTCCATCGCTCAGCATAACCCGACAAGTAAGTTCCAAATAAGAATCAGATAATTCGTAATACTTGCCTGGAAATCTCAAGATATCAAATATTATTGGGTTCTCGTTGTCTCTGGGGCTAAGTATAGGGTAGTATGGATAGTATTCTGGAGCGTCTGCAACACTGACGTTAGTAGGCGGCAGTTTATCCAGGACAAGATTGCTTTAAATGCATTTCTTGGATCCCTTGTAAACAGTAGGTTCGTCGTAAAACCCCTGTGTATCCATGATTATATTTTGTTTTCAGAGCTGGTAAATTTACAGTGGTATTGCTTCGTCGTCGGCTAGATGGTGAATGATGAGTTGAGTAACATACAAGTCTTTATATGTTAATTACGTCTGTGCGCCTTGCGTCTTCTTCCAGCCCCCGACTGGGCGGATGTTCTGCCTGATTTTTGTTTTCTGTTGTGAGAAATTGGGTTCCTTTTCAAGCGACCCCGGATCTGAGAACGCCTGCGCACAACCTTGCGCTTTGAACCTCCAGTCTGTGTTCGTTTGCGTACCGCAAACCTTCCTCCAGTTTGATTGGCTGGCATCCTGCGTTTTACAGTTGGTTGTTTAACTTTTCTAATGCAAGTTGAACGACAATGTGTGATGCGACACTTGTGTGTACTTTGTCGCCTTTTAGATGGCCTTCTGGATTTAATTGGAACTAGATATTCGTTTTCGTCTAATCCCAAACCACTATATGCCGTATTGTCGGCCGTGCTAGCCAGACCAATACTTGTTTCTTCTCCAGCTCCCATTTGGCTGCCTTTCAAGACTTCTTTATTTATAGGTTCAAGTGTACAGTATTCGCCAAGTAAGCTATCTTTAATCAAATCTTCGTCAATTACTTCTAAATCGTCTCCGGTTGCAGATTTATAAATATTTTTGCACACGATTTTCCGCATTTTCACAATACGTGTTAGATTGCAAAGCCCACGATGCCTTGCAAATAATTCATTTTCTATAAATGTGAAAAGTGTATAGCTTGCGATCAGTTTTTTGATGTTGTTGTTACTTGAAAGTTAAAATACTAATGAGCAGATTTTTACACACGAGGCCCTTTTATAGCAAATCGATTTTTGGTTCAGTTTTGGAGCTTGCACACTTTAAGTTTAGTATGTTTGCTAGTTGAATGTTAACATTGTTATACTTTACGAGGCCGAAATTGTAATTCAACAATAGTCTGTGAATTTTCAGCAAGCGTGACAACGTTACGATATTCGTTTACAAGTGTTATTCGTATAACTTGCTGTTCTTGTGGTTTTAATGGTAGATACAGTATTGGTAAAAAGTTTTGCACTGTCTCTTCGTTGTAGTTGTGTGATATGTCCACTGACCGCAGTAATGGCAGTGTATGTGTAGCGTAAAGCTGGTTCTCAATTAAATTGCACAACACGAGTAGACGTTTAGCTGGTTTTGTATGTTCAGGCTCTACATCGTCTTCAAATTCTTCGTTTTCCTTTTGCTGTTCTTCTTGTTTAACTAATTCAGGTTTTAATTGGGCAACAACACTTGAATTAAACACAAAGTTGTCATCTATGCCAAAAAACCTATTAACAAGCGGTGGAAGTTGTACAGTAATATTTTCTTCAAGGTTAGGCACTCTAACGTACCCATCGGCGTGTTCAAACTGTACGGTTGTATCACTCCATAATGTTTTAGAAAGTATACGATTTATTTCATATAAGACATGATCCAAGTCTAATTCTTCAGGTTCTTTCATTGGAATAAAATTTGCATAAATCTTGTACACGCGTATGTTCATGTACTCGTAATCTACAATTTCCTTGTATTTTTCTTCGTCAAAATCAAATTCGGATTCGTAGACGCCATTATAAAACTTGTCGTGTTGCTGCAACCCCAAACACAGTGCTATAGGTTCAGGTAACACAACATACTCGTTGTCAGTACCTTTAAATGTTAGCTTGCACTTTGTATTACTTATATCTGAAGGAAATTCAATTTTTACCTTTGTGTCATTATTTGCTGGATCACTCATCTCAGAATTAAATCGCTCAAAACATTTGCGAAAATCTAAGTCTCCTGTTGAAATTTCTTTTTTAAAAATAGGAGTAGTCTCGAAGCCTTGGTATAACTGTATAACGTTTTCCATGTTAAATATTGTTTCAGCTCCAAAATTAAAGTTTGCGCCAATTGCAATAATGTCAAAGTCTGCTTGACGTGTATTTTCGTACGGTAAATGGTTGCCGGTCATAAATCTTGATCTGCTGTGCTTGAAAAGCATTGAAAGAGAAGGAGGAATTTCAATAATGACACTATTTGATTTCGATTTATTTACAAGGATCATATGTATATCGTCTGGGGTTAGGCTGAGGGCTTTTTGTTCAATTTTGAGCGGAACTGTTGCTTGACTTGCTTCCAACTTGGTGTTAAGTCTACTCATAAAGTCATGTAGAATTGTCTCTTGTTTTTGGAAGTTGAGATATTTCTTTGAAGTTGGCTTGTAGTCAGGTAACAATTTTTTCTGGGGCTCTGCGTCAGCACTTTCCGTGCTACGCACTTTGCGCGTTGGACTTGTCTGTACATGCTGAGGTGGCGTTGGCTGAGGGCTGCTAGTGTATTTCAAGCTAACTAATCCAACATCATAGTTTTGAAGGTTAAGTGGTGTCAGCAGTACAGCAATAAAGTTTGATGGAGTATTGTCTGAATATATACTGCTTTGCTGGTCACTGGTAACAGTTATATATATATTTTCTGTACTTGTAGGATCTCTGTCTAAGGTAGAACAGCAATGCCTGTCAAGACTTCTGCGTTTGTTGTTGATTTGCTGTTTGATAGCATTGGAAAGATACGGAAAAAACGGTGAATCCATTTTAAAACGCTAAGCTGGGCTAAGTTCTTCCTTATAAAATCCTTCAGTAATGCTGTCGTGATTTAAATCTTCCAGATAGTAGGTTATAGGTATTGTCTCGACGTTTACTGCTTTAACAATAAACAATTCTTCCGAGAAATTCTGGTTGTATCCTGTTTACCAGTCAAAAACATAATAACATGTTTATTTGAAACGCTGGACTATATATAGCTAATACTTTGAAACATTGTAGGTAACAGATAAGTGAATTTAAAAACAATATATGATAGTTTTACGACCTTTGTCAAACGTGAGTTTCACACGGCTTATTCGAACACGATCCCCTGGCTTGTACTTGGGTGTCTGCTTCTTGGTACTGTCAATTAAATTTGAATACATGGTGCTCCAGACCTCATTTTCGTTTAAACGATTCACATTATTTGGCGCCATTTTGATTGTTGAGTGGACTGTGTTGTTGTATACCGATTACAAATGCAGGAAAAATGTCAATGATGCGTAGCGTGTTCTTCTCAGTCATGTACCTAGCTACTTTCTCAAAGATGGTCCTAAAAAAGATTGGAACACATTGCCTATATTATCTCTGTTATACCTAATAAACCATCTGATTGGCGTAGTTGTTAAACACGTGTTTAGTTATTGTATTTGCAGCTAACCGTATTACTCTTTCAACCATACTTGATTTAGTCTCACTATAAGTATTATAGTATTTGATTCCTTTAGATTTTAAAAACATTCGCACTGACTCTGCTCGAAACTCCGTTCCTGCATTATTCAAAATAAAAGCTCATAAAACTCTATGCTTCATGCAGAATTTGTAATTGTATTTAAAAGTATTTAAAAGATTTTACAGATACAGCTACCTTGGTCTGTAAACAAATATATTAGTGTCATTTTAGCTTCTTTGAAAATGCTTTTAAACGCTTTGATTATAGATTGTGGTTGTTTTGTTTTGATGAATCTGCAGAAGAGCTTCTTGGTAAATGCGTCTAGACGAAAGAGAATATTTGCAAACCCTGAATTGGCATTTTTTAAATCAGTCCCTAAAATTTTTAAATCCGCGGCAAAGATTTCTCCTGTCATATTTACTATAGTTTTTCGACGTTTGAATATTTTTCGTATGGGCCTATGTAAGCTGTATGAACGCAGCTGGCTTAGTTCGCTATCAACTACGGCTTTGTCGTGAAACTTCCTATTGTTTTTTATGTAACCACTTAAGCCAGAAAAAGATCCTTTTAATCTAGAATTAAGATACGATTTTCTTATGTCTGCCATTTCAATAAGAACTATTTAATTGCGACTACCACTGAGCAAATTTAGAATTAAAGTAAGATAGTTTAAATCAATCAGGAACATTATATACTGGAAATACAATTTACAAATATAAAAGTTTATTAACACTATCTTTTTGTAATTATTCTGCCAAATTCACATGAAATCGTTTTTATATATGTATAAGTAGATAAGTTGTCACAAAAATTATAATATACAAAATTAACTTGAGAAATAAACATTTACATAAATCTTTTAACTTGTGACTGTGTATCAGTTTTACAGGCGCCGCGGCTACTTTTCTCAAGTTCTTTTAAACGGTCTTCCTCTTTTCATTTAGCTGCCATCTCACTTGGGTGGTGAATAGTCATTATTCGTGAAGCCTAAATAATTTTTTTATCTATAATCATAACTTTGTCAAAGCTTTTAAATCGTGATAATGCTACATATGTTGTACACGCAAACATTTCCCGAGTATTTAGAAAAACACATTCCTTTTCTATTGTTTGTCCCTGAGCTTTGTGCATTTTAGTTTTGTAATTTAACACTAACAGGAACGTCTGAATTTTAACATACCGTTTTGTTTTTACATCTACCTTGTTATATCTGCAACTCATCTACCTCTACGTCTAACTCAAAACTGCAGCTAGCTAAAATTATTTCTGTGACATCTTGCAATAAGGCTACAGCTAAAATAACTTTTCTCTGGTATTTTGCTCAACAAACTTTTTAAAACAATAAAGGCGCCACAGAATTGACAGTAAACAATTGCAAACATTCTGCAAGGGAGAAAATGAAAACCATTTCAGACGTCCTAGCAATCTGAATCCATAAAACTATCCATTTCTTAGTTTAACCAAACATTCAGAGTCCAAGTCTTGATTTCAATTTCATCCGCCATCCAGATTTAGGTTTCAAATTGTAAATTTTTTAGTTCTCGAGCGCCAAGTGAGGTCCAAAGTTTCAGCAGGCCCAGCCAAAGTTTCCAACATCCAGAGTCCAGGTCTTGATTTTAGTTTCATCCGCCATCCAGATTTAGGTTTCAAATTGTAGATTTTCCAGTTCGTCAGGTTTCAAGTTGTAAATTTTCCAGTTCGTCAGGTGTAAGTCGTCTAAAGTTTCAGCAGGCCCAGCCAAAGTTTCAAACATCTAGAGTCCAAGTCTTGATTTCAATTTCGTCCGCCATCCAGATTTAGGTTTCAAGTTGTAGATTTTCCAGTTTGTCAGGTCCAAGTCGTCTAAAGTTTTAGCAGGCCCAGCCAAAGTTTCCAACATCAAGAGTCTAGTTCTTAATTTTTGTTTCATCCAACATCCAGATTTAGGTTTCAAGTTGTAGATTTTCCAGTTCGTCAGGTCCAAGTCGTCTAAAGTTTTAGCAGGCCCAGCCAAAGTTTCCAACATCAAGAGTCCAGTTCTTAATTTTTGTTTCATCCGCCATCCAGATTTAGGTTTCAAGTTGTAGATTTTGCAGTTCGTCAGGTCCAAGTAAGGTCCAGCTCCAGTCCGCATCGCCGTTTCCAATCCAGTTGAGAAATTCATGAAGAAAAAGTAAAAATGCACGAGTCCACATCCCAAGTTTTACCTATCCATCTATCTATCCATCCATCTAGGCAGGCAGGCAGGCAGGCAGGCAGGCAGAGTAGAGGCAAGTCCAGTGGTCCGAGTCCTTTGGATGCTGAGCAGCAACAAGAATAAAACTGAAATTCATCATGCTATAAATTTAAAATAGGAAATAGTGATGCACATGGAACGAGTGGGAGTTTGGCGGGGCTTAGCGTAATAAAGACCAATAGGATACATGCAATAGAGTAACCCCTCAGTATACATTACAAAACATGCTGCCTCAAGTCGCATAGGGGAAAAGGTGGTGTTTGAGTTGCGCGGAATGCAAATTTTGGTGAGCCAGAAACTGTGCCAGCTTTAGAAATATGTTTGTTATCTTAGTGAATTTAAATTACTTGTAGATTGGATATTGTTATAGGGAATTTAAAAATAGCTAGACACATTTAAACCTAATGCAGACACACTTAGGCAACAAGTGTACACAGTTGGGCAGGCCACATCATATCATCGGACAACATATAAACGTTTTGGAAGTTTATATTTTTCATCGCGGCAGCACACGGAAGTTTTCAGAGACTCCAGACACATTTAGGCAACAAGTGTACACAGTAAAGCAGGCCACATCATATCATCGGACAACATGTAAACGTTTTGGAAGTTTATAATATTCATCGCGGCAGCACACAGAAGTTTCCAGACACTCCAGACACATTTAGGCAACACGTGTACACAGTTAGGCAGGCCACTATATTTCATCAGACAACATATAAACATTTTAGAAGTTCATATTATCCATCGCGGCAGCACACGAAAGTTTCCAGAGACTCATGACACATTAAGGCAGCTAGTGTACACAGTTGGGCAGGCCACATCATATCATCGGACAACATGTAAACGTTTTGAAAGTTTATATTATCCATCGCGGCAGCACATGGAAGTTTCCAGACACTCCAGACACATTTAAGCAACAAGTGTACACAGTTAGGCAGGCCACATCATTTTATGAGCCATTATGTAAACGTTTTAGAAGTTTTTAATATTCATTGCGGAAGCACACGGAAGTTTCCAGACACTCCAGACACATTTAGGCAACAAGTGTACACAGTTAGGCAGGCCACATCATTTCATCAGACAACATATAAACATTTTAGAAGTTCATATTATTCATCGCGGCAGCACATGGAAGTTTCCAGAGACTCCAGACACATTTAGGCAGCAAGTGTACACAGTTGGGCAGGCCACATCACGAGTTTTGGGAAACATCAAGACCATCAGGAAGTTTAGGTCATGACATCGCCGACATCTGGTTCCAATAATCCAAAGTCAAGTCCTCAATTTGCATTTTTCTCCCTCAAGTCGACGGTGGTCCACGCCAAAAGTTCCAAAAACTTGATCCAAAGTCTATCGCTAGAGTCCGCGTAGAGGTCCAGCTCCAGTCCGCATTGTCGTTTCAATCCAGAGGAGAAATCCATGACGAGAGAGTGAGAATCCACGAGTCCACATCTTAGAGTCCATCCATCCATCCGTCCATCCGTCCATCCATCCATCCATCCAGGCAGGCAGGCTAGGCAGGCAGATAGGCAGCAAGAGAGATGAGAGAGCCGGGCAGTGCTTCCTAGCACTGACATCATTTAATTATTAAACTCTATAATATAGTTTTGCTGAGGAGCAGAATTGCAGAGGAAGAGGTGAATGAGGAGCACTGATAACAAGAAGATGTGTTGAGTAGACGGCGTATACTACACACAGTGGGCCGTTATCTACCACTCACCCCTTTTTGGTTCTCGTCCACGCTCACACAGCCTCGTTCACCAATTCGTTCACTACCACAGCACACAGAGCACATCAGGCCTTGCCATACTACCTAATAGCATTATGGCATATTTAAATTTTATTTTTTATGCAGTTTTCCGCTCTCGTCTTTTTCTCCTCACTCACACTCTGAGTATACGGGGAATGTGAAACGCTATATTTTTTGATCGCTTTCCATCATTTCCATAGCCCCATCAGCATCATACGCTCCCCATCTCTTCCCATACTGTAGCCCACATCCTTCCCTACATCTCCTCTGTCCCCACCGGGTACTCCCCCTCACCCCTACCAACAAGCCCCTCCCCAAAATACTCATCTCCCAGTATCCTCCCCTACTAACGCACACTTCAACGAAATATCTATTTTCGGATGAAATACCACTAGACACTGTACTTCAACTTGGATTTACCCCGGGGGGTCGCTCCGTTCTTATGTAATTAATTTAAACCTGAAAAAGGGGTGTATCAAAATTTGAAACGCACTCCACGGATTTTGCACTTCAATGATTAATATTTTCATACTTAACCAATGAAAAAAATTAATATTTGGCGTGCACATACTCAAATACATGGGTCATGACTAGAAACATTCATTTTGACTATAGGGTCACAGTAGCACTAGTAGCACCCACGAAAGTAGGTCAACGTGATGTCAGCTTTTTTCACTGTTGCTTAACATGCAAAAGTCACGACTTGTTTCACTCTATCCTGCCTAACATGCACAAATGTCAACTGATAGCAATATACAAATGTCGGACATAGGCACCATAAAATTGCCTACAAAACCATATAACACTTAACTCTCAGGTCACGCGGGGTCACGAAACACCTGAACTGGCCCTTTTAACAACCTGCATTATTGTGCAATTACCCAGGCTCTATCTAAGTTCAATGTCAACCCAACCTTGATAAGGTGGGTAAGTTTTATGATTGGACAAAAAACAGCAACTGCATTATTAAATGCACTACAATATTTAAAACCATTACTAGAAGCTGTCCACAAGGCGGCGTGTTGTGGACACTGATCTAAAACCTAGTTGAGTTGAGTTATCTTCACTCAAGTGTCAAGTTCATCAGTACAAATGTACATGTACGTAAAGTTATACCATGGTACAGCTGCGGTATGGCTGCGGTATAGAATATGGGGCCACCCACAAATAACGTCCCAAAAATTTCAAATTTTTTAGCCTAAACCATTTGTAAACTTCGTTTAATGCACCCCCCACCCATAAATTCCTCCCCCACAGGGAAGGGGGAGCTTTAGAATTAAATCTAGTAAGAATTCCAAAAAATCAAATATTTTATAAGCTTAACGCTTCAATAACTTCTACCTAATGCTCCCCCCACCAACAATTACCCCTCAATGGGTTAAAGGTGGGAGTGGGGAAGGAAGATATTAGGGTCACCCATCAATGACGTCCCAAAATTTTATGTTTTTTTGTAGCTTACAACAGTTATTTTAAATTATAGGTCACTTCACCCACAAAAAATCCCTTAGGGGTATTTCAAGGGATAGGTCGTAATACAGGGCTTCAGAATAAAAATTAGTATAGTATAGTAGGTATATAGTTTTGATTGGATGGGGATTTCAAGGTACACATGAATAAGAGTCTTTTTGCAGCGTGTGTTCAGTCCAAACTGCGAGCTTTTATGTTTTATTTCGAGTTAGATGCTCCATACCATCCCCTTTAAGTGTGCAAAGTAAGTTACAAAGAGTTAAATTTGACAACTTCCACCTTCGTGACCCACTGAAGCTTAACATTTACAGGTAATATAACATTTAATTAAGGTATGCACATGTACGTATGTACGTATGTGATGCAAAAGTGTAAAGATCAAATCAGGTTTGGGTGAGACCAAAGTCAATCCACGTCTGGGTCGGGACATTTCATTAACCCAATTGTTTTGGTGCACCCTGGTTCACCATGTTTTTTTAAACCTGCTAGTGGGTCAGGGTCCAAGTTCCGGCCAAACCATGAATAACTGTCGGTAAAACGCCATCTAGTGCATGTCCGAATGCACTTTGAACCTGCACCCAAAACCGTCGTAAAGAGGTTCTATGGGTCCAGTAGGAGTTACATGCAACAAATCTCAAAGACCTGAAAACAGTAATTCATACAGGATGAAACATTTAAGCACTTGACCAAAACTATACTGTGCGTTCAAACTTATCAAAGCGCTACTGCTCCAGAATATAAAGTACAGCAAAAATATATCTTAAAAAAATTCTTTCGAAATCCAAAAATTTTACTTTTTAGTTGCGTAACTTTTTTTTAAGAACTTACAAGCCTACAATTGCGGGCAGATGTAAGCCACTATACTGTGCATAGAGACCCATCAAAGCGCAAGTGACCAAGAAAACAATAAATTGGGTAAAAATAAAAATTAGGAAATTTTGTCGAATTCAAAAAATTTAACTTTTTGACTCGCGTAACTCTTTTGTGCGAAACACCAAGCCCACAATTTTTTGCACATGTAGGCCACCATACTGTGCTCTACAAATTCTCAAAGCGCGGTTGATTAGGAAAATATTAGGTTCGAAAAAAAGAAAAATTAGGAAATGTTTTTCGAATTCAAAAAAAGTTACTTTTTGGCTAGCGTAACTTTTTTGTGCGCAACTACAAGCCTACAATTTTTTGTAAAAGTAGAATACTATACTGTGCTTTAAAAATCCTCAAAGCGCGGTTGATCAAGTAAATATTAAATTAAGGAAAAATAAAAATTAGGGAATTTTTATCGAATCCAAAAATTTTAATTTTTGGCTCGCGTTACTTTTTTGTGCGCAATTACAAACCTTTAATTTTTTGCAGATGTAGGCCACAATAATGTGCTCTAAAAATCGTCAAAGCGCGGTTGATCAAGTGAACATTAGATTTGAAAAATTAAAAATTAGGAATTTTGTTTTGAATTCAAAAAATTTACTTTTTGGCTTGCGTAACTTCTTTGTGCAAAACTTCAAGCCTACAACTTTTTGCAGATGTGGTTCACTATACTGTGCTCTGAAAATCGTCAAAGCGCGGTTGAACAAGAAAACATTAGATATGAAAAAAATAAAATTCAGGAAATGTTTTTCGAATTCAAAAAAATTTACTTTTTGGCTTGCGTAACTTTTTTGTGCGGTACTACAAGCCTACCATTTTTTGAAAACGTAGGCCACTAAACTGTGCTTTAAAAATCTTCAAAGCGCAGTTGATCAAGAAAACATTAGATTTGAAAAAAATAAAAATTAGGAAATTTTTGTCGAATTCAAATATTTTACTTTTTGGCTCGCGTAACGTTTTCGTGCAGATTTACAAGCCTACAATTTTTTGCAGATGTAGGCCACTTTACTGTGCTCTACAATTTTTAAAGCACAGTATATTGGCCTACATTTGCAAAAAATTGTAGGCTTGTTGTTTTGCACAAAAAAGTTACGCAGGCCAAAAAGTAAATGTTTTTGAATTCGAAAAATATTTCCAAATTTTTATTTCTTTCAAATCTAATGTTTTCTTGATCAACCGCGCTTTGCCAAATTTTTAAGCACAGTATAGTGTCTTACATATGCAAAAAATTGCAGGCTTGTAGTTGTGCACAAAAAAGTTACGCAAGCCAAAAAGTAAATTTTTTTGAATTCGATAAAAATTTCCTAACTTTTATTTTTTTCATAATTAATATTTTCTTGATCAACCGCGCTTTAACGATTTCTAGAGCACAGTATAATGGTCTCTATCTGAATTGAATTTTGATCAATTTGTAAATAACTATTTTGTAAAAACTTAATGTTGTATATGCTGACGCCAAATCGACTCAATGAATAAATTATTATTATTATTATTATTATAATGGTCCCCATCTGAGAAAAATTGTAGGGTTGTAGTTTTGCAAAAAGAAGTTACGCAAGCCAAAAAGTAAATTTTTTGAATTCGAAAAAAAATTCCTAATTTTTATTTTTTTCAAATCTAATGTTTTCTTGATCAACCGCGCTTTGACGATTTTTAAAACACATTTTAGTGACCTTCATCTGCAAAAACTTTTAGGCTTGTAATTGTGCACAAAAAAGTTACGCGAGCCAAAAAGTAAAATTTTTGGATTCGAAAAAAATTTCCTAATTTTTATTTTTTTTCAATTTAATGTTTCTCTAGATCAATCGCGCTTTGACGGTTTTTGAAGCACAGTAAATTGGCCTACATTTGCAAAAAATTGTAGGCTTGGTAATGTGCACAAAAAAGTTACGCGAGCCAAAAAGTAAAATTTGTAAATTTGACAGAAATTTTCTAATTTTTACTTTTTTCCATTCCTATGGTTTTCTGGTTCATCCGCGCTTTGATAGTTTTTTAAGCACAGTAGATTGGCCTACATCTGCAAAAAATTGTAGGCCTGTAGTTGCGCACAAAAAAGTTACGCAAGCCAAAAAGTGTTTGAACTTGAAAAAAATTTTGTAATTTTTATTTTGTCCAAATCTAATGTTTTCTTGATCAACTTCGCTTTGACTATTTTTAGAGCACAGTATAGCGGTCTACATCTGCAAAAAATTGTAGGCTTGTAATCGTACACAAAAACGTTACGCGAGCCAAAAAATAAAATGTTTGAATTCGACAAAAAGTTCCTAATTTTTATGTTTTCCCAATCTAATGTTTTTCTAGATCAATCGCGCTTTGATAATTTTTGAAGCACAGTATAGTAGCCTAAATCTGCAAAGAATTGTAGGCTTGTAAATGTGCACGAAAAAGTTACGCGAGCCAAAAAGTAAAATTTTTGAATTCGACAAAAATTTCCTAATTTTTATTTTTTCCCAATCTAATGGTTTTCT
>CATKUY010000098.1:0-80180 GCA_949802685.1 Dicyrtomina minuta | reverse complement strand
AAACGAATTAGCAAGTACTGTATACGTACATGCACGCTTCGTAACTGAATGCAGATAGAAATAATTACAAATTGAATTGGTCTATATACATTCATACATTAGTTTCGATATGGTAGCAATTAATTAAATAATAGCTTGTAAAGTTGATTAAAGCTTATTTATTTTTATATATGTATTAGTTTTTAATAAATTTATCTTATACTCTGATTATGATATGTTTATGCGCTACTACACAGGGTCAATCACAGATTACTTTAGCACAAAAAAAGATTGTTGTAAAACACGTCAATTTTCAAACACCCAGCCCCCCTATCCTATATTTTACATTACTTTTGTATTGTTGGACCAACAACAAAGTACCTGACCCATTACTCACCCATCTTGCTAAAGTAATATATGCATGGCCCCTTTGAACATATTATTTCTAATTTCCCAAAATCAACAAATCAATACCATGTATTATTCATATTTAAATTAAAAATAAAAAGTACATTACGATTAAAATTAATCTCCATCATTCTCTACTACTCCACCTCTGGCCTTACAGGTGTAGTTGGAAGTTTCAATAAATCCTGGACTGCAAGTGCACGTTCCAGAAAGTAGGGGATGAGCGCCTTCTTCACACTTGGAATTTTAGGTACACTCCGCCCGGGATTTGTTGCTCACGTCACACTTGGCTCCAGAAAGACCCAAGCATTTTCTCAGTTTGGAACTGTACTCGGCAAACGTGGGGCATTTGCATTTTTGGTCAATGCATTGCAAGGAGGCAAGACTGTCACAGTTATCTAAAGACAGGCATAGAGTACCATATGCTGCTTTGCATTTTCCTGCTGCAACCTCAACATAGCCCTTTTTGCAGGTACAGTGGCCCACACCGTTCGAAAGCATGCACTCTGCGTTTCCATTGCAGGAAGAATTGTCTGTGCAGGGACCCCCTACTTGACTTATGCAGGATTTTGTGGAGGGGTCAAAGGACTGTGTCACATACTGGCAGAGGCATTCCAAGTTTCTGCAGACCAGGTCATCTATACAGGTGGAAGAGATGAAGCAGGAGGACCGATATCCGGTTGCACATTTGCCACGTTTTGATGGTGTGAAGCTGTCTTGACATTTGCACACCCCTTCTTGATTGGAATCATAGTCGTTATTAGAAAAGGAACAGAATGCATTTGAGGTACAACGCCTTTCCAAACAGGGGAAGTCTACAAGTCCTAAGCATTGGGTTAAAGATTGGCCAACAAAGCCAAGAAATTGATAATTGTATTTGTAAGAATACTGAAGGTCTGAGTATTTAATTGTTTCCTGAGCTGCGCCATAAATAGAAATAGTCGGGTCACAACTGCAACTGCTTCCATTCAAACAAACCAATTTCTGTCCTGGCTTCTGCTCGCACTGACTTGTGACTGTACAGTTTCCTAATATTTTTATTTTAGGCACACAAAGGCTCATTTCATTAGCATAGAATGGTTCAGTGCATTTGCACCTATTCCCAGAGCAGGTTGCTCCGTCAGTACATCGAGAATTAATACATTGTTGCTCAGCTAGTCCAACACACTGGGCTCCTTCCTCTGCATCTGAATAAATAGCAGTAGATTCATTACACTGACAACGACCGTCATGACACTGAAGGGCTTGATACTGAGAACACTGAGAGGGTGAATCGCACGACTCTTGATGCCCGAAGGCGGGAGAGCAAGTTCCGTTTTCATTCTCGAAGAATTTATTTCCACAGGTGCAAATCCATTCCAGGCTACACGTAGCATTCGCCACACAGGTTGTCACTTCAAATATGAAATTGTTGTCTTCTACATCGTCTACCGCAAATGTACATCTCTCTCCAGATTCGGAAACGCATTGTTTGATACTTTCTTGGAAGATCATTTCGTCCTGTTTGATACAGTCACAGATTCCATTGTAGCAGCCCAGCCAGGCCCGAGAGTCACACCTTAAAGTTCGGTTGCAGGGTTGACCAAAAGGAGCTTCTTTGAACAGATGACGTAACCGCTGCAGGCCCTGGATATATCAGTGGTACAACTGCTAGAACCACAACAGCAATGAAATACATGGGGAAGATTAGTTTCTTCATTTTAGGGCCTGCTGAAATTAATCAAGTAATAATTTTTACTATTAGAAACTACATTAAAGTTAAGATGGTATAAGGCTTTCTTGTAAAATCTAAATACGAGCCAGAAACAATTTATAGTAGTATTTATTACGAGAAATATTTTAATTTCAAGACCACATTTTAGTTGACTGATAATTCAATGCGATTCGAATTAATTGTTGCTATTTATCTGCGTTGTGGTTTTGGAATTTTAAAAATTGCGTTTGATTAGTACATATATTTTAGTCTAATAAGCTACGGCTACGGCACTGTGCTCAGACTAAACTGGTAGAAAATGAAAAATAGCAAACTTTTATATTTGAAATTCTATGTTTTAATACACATGCCTTGCAATACTGGAGTCTTAATCGCAGAGTAGCAAAATAAAAATAACAAAAGAACGAATCACACTAACTGTTATCTCCAAGTAAGTTCGTGTCAATAATATTAGTAATTCGATATTGACATCTATTCATTATTTGTAACCCATTTCGTTATCTACGAATTTAACTTTGACTTGGAAATTATCTTTTATATTTCCTTCAGAGAAAACGTTTACAAACCGTTGATGTTATGTTGGTATTCAAACCCACAATGCACTTCCATACTTGGTGGCTCGTTGGATTAAATGCTCTGTATTTTTTTTTCAGTAATTATTATCATTGGCGCCAGCATCCTGTGGTTCATTGATTTCTTATATCCTAAATGGCTTTCCGTATTTGTTTAAATAAGAGTCTTGTTAGTGCTTACCCACTTTTTTGAGGGACTAGCAGTCCGATCCAGCAGTTATTTAATTTAATTTTCGTCAGAAATTGAAGCATTAGAATTAAGTTGCATGAGTAGTTGGTTTTGGTTACTTTCATCGCATTTTCCCGCCGTTTCGGCGCCGCACGGCGGGTTTCTCGCCGAAAAAACCGCACAGAAAATAGCCGAAAAAACCGCACGGCGGGTTAGGAATTTCTCGCCGAAAAAACCGCACGGCGGGTTATCGATTTATTGATTTTATTGATTTTATTGATTTTATTGATTTTATTGATTTTATTGATTTGCGAATTTAACCCGCTAACCCTTAACCTAACCCGCTAACCTATGTATAGTGGATATATAGTGGTGAGGATATATGGCGGGGAGTGCTGCTAACCTAACCTAACCTAAACCTAATGTTGGGTTGGCTTGTTGGATATATGGTGAGTAGCGTTGGCGGGTTTCTTGCGTTGTTGCAAAATTTCCGGGCGGGTTGCGAATTTTGGCGACTAGCGAATTTGGCGGATTCCGCACAGGCTGTTGCTATTTCCCGCCAATCAATATCCCGCCACTGTAGGCTGTTGATTATCCCGCCATTGTGTCCCGCCACTACAGGCTGTTGATTATCCCGCCATTGTGTCCCGCCACTACAGGCTGTTGCTATTTCCCGCCAATCAATATCCCGCCACTGCAGACTGTCATGTATCCCGCCTATGTTCCCGTCGCGTTATTGATATTATCCCGGCTTCTTTACATCCTGGTCTGCGGGAAGCATGGCGTGCTGCTGCGTCCTTGGGTTGTCACTGCCCTTGGCTCGCCATGATGTCCTGCAACGTTTTGATGTCCTGGAAGCTATCATGCTGCCCTTGGCCTGGCATGATGTCCTGGACTCGATACACTGTCCGCCATTTTGCCTGCTGCATGTGCCCCCTGTGTCCGCCATTGCCCGTCCTGCGGGAAGCCTGCTGTAGCTGCAGACGGTAGAGCTGCCGCCGCCCGCCGCCGCCTTGAGCCCGCCACTGCTCTGGAGCCCGCCACTGCCTTGGGACTTGCCACTGGGTAGGGCTTTACCGCTGTCATGGTGACTGTATATTATGTATGGGATCATGCACACGCTATGTCACATGCAGTATAGGCTACGTAACACTTAAATGGTCTGTATGGGAATCCATTTGCCTTTTGTATGCTTTATATATGAATTTTTTTTTTGTAAGCAGCGCATAAAAAAGTTTTTTAAAATAAAAAACATTTAAAAACATTTACAAATGCCAATTGTTTTTTATTACAGTTTTTAAAATTTTGTTTACAATTTTTTAAATCCTATTCTCTAAAATGTTTACAAATTATTTTTTTTACAAACTAAATTATTTTTTTTACAAAGTATCTGTATAACATTATTTGTTTTATTAAGTTGTTTTTAAATTTGTCTTGCCATTTTTTAATTATTTTTCTACAAACTAGTTTAGAGAAATGTTTTTACAAACTAATTTACATTTAAATTTTTAGATAAATGTTTTTACAAACTAATTTACATTTTAAATTTTTAGATAAATGTTTTTACAAACTAATTTACATTTACATTGTTTTCTCACTAGTTTTCCTATAGGTTTTTTCAAAACGTATTATTTGTCTAATGTGTGAAATCCGTATGGTAAACTAAAGTTTATGTTATTGTTGTCTGGATAATATCTGTTTACATCTAATCCATGGAATGCAATTTTGTCTACATTCATTAGATACAATTTATGATCAATCGATCTAATTAAATTAACAGGCAATCGTTTAATTTTTTGCTCATTTATTGCTGTTTCATATGTTTCAAATGTACACGATTTTAAACTATTGCTTAGAATTCCCTTGCATTTTAATTCGTCATGCCCGCCAAATGATCTTATGGCATATTCCTTAGCTCTGGAAGCAGCCACTTTCCAAATATCCATATCCTCAATCTTCCATTTCCCGCCAACTCCAGCATTATGATTTACTAAATCAGGATACTCTGCCAGCAATGCATGCCATGTTGGCAATTTAGAATAGTCCACAAAGCTTTTGCATTTGTATAGGTCTTCAAAGTATGTATTATTAGGATCCAAAATCTATGAAATAAAAGGAACGTTTAATTAGATTTATTTTTAAGTAATTGCTATATAATTTATTTAAATTTATTCTATGCTTTAAGATAAATAAACATTGCTTGCCTGGAAAATATGGCTGTCGGTGTCAGAGTACTGGTGATGGATCCTTTCTTTAAACACTGGCTGGAACGCTTGGTAATATCCAGAGTAAAAAGCCACTTTGGAATGCTCCAAGCAATTGAAACCTCCTTGAATCGGCTTGTCCAATATAACTTCTTGTGGTTTAAGTACAACTTGAGTTATATTGTCTGATAAACTTTTGAAACCTGTGCATCTTTCATCAGCTATTGTTTTTACCACACTCACGCGTGACGAACAAAATTTCACAGTGATAAGGTTTTCGTTTGACTGCAAAAATTTTCCATAAATTGCATTGTTCATCAGTTTTAAGAAATCTTTGTCTGATTTCGATTTTGCATTTCTTCTTCTTCCAACGTTTGTTGTTATATAGTCTTTAATGTAAGCTTGATGTGAGAATGAAAATCCTTGATGAATTTTCACAAGTTTCATTCCCATTTTCAAATAATATTGCAGAGACGCATGGTTCACTACATAATGCATTTTGTCATAGCATGTGAGCATAAGTTTTTCTTGAGTCAAGAAAGATTTTCCCAACTGCCCAAGTTTTGACACATGTTCTTTTTGACGTTCTGACAGCTCATTTAATTGAATTTTGAGTTTTTCAGGACACAGTGGGATTTCCTTGGTTCTTTCTTGAACATCAATTAGGTATTCTAAATCCACTTCTAAGATATACCCTTTGCTTCCAGCTTCAAAGTCCCGATTTATCCAGTCAATACTGTTTAATGTGTCTTCAGTTTCCTATTTAAAATTTCCAAGCGGGAACTTTTTGCATAGAGCTTCAGCATACATACCGTTCTTGTCAACATAAAGAAGGTGTTGTCTTGGTAGGTCAGGGGTGTAGTGTTCCGCATCTCGTTCTGTATTGGCCACTACAAGTTTCTGCGAGGCATAGCAAATCCCACCTCAGATACCCTTTTTGACCATTTTATACATTTCATAGTCCCGTATAACATCAATTTCAACACTATTTGTTTTCAAAAAACTTTGCCAAGCATATCCACTGGTAGTGCAGACGTACGTAGGATCAAGTCCAGTGTTTTTTATCCCAATTCGTCTAAAATTCTCCCACACTGCAGCCAACAGTACACTGTCCAGTAAATTGTACAGTTTGCAATACTGGTTAAAGTCTTTTATATTGAACTTTGTAATTATTTTGTTCACAAGTTCCCATTCTGAGTCTGTAATTTCTTTTCCCGTTAAATCATTATTGAACCATTTACGCTCTGGTATAGGATGCCCATCTTGAAATACAGTAGAAGAAGTAAGATAACTGTACGGGAATGGAATTTTTGCAAACAACAGTTCAATATTTTCTTTTGTATTCGAAACTCCAGCTGGAACCATTTCCGGGAAACACTGATCAATCAATGTCAAACTTTCACATTTTTCTTTTGCAATAACGTCAGCTAAGTTGGCCAAACTGTCTTTCACAAATTGACAGCTGTCAATAAATCTTATTTTCACTCTTCGATCAATTTCTTCTATTGTCTCTGTATTGTCACTTCCCATATTTTTATTAAGTGCTGGTAAAGTTTTATTTTTATGCGCAATTGTCATTTGCACAAATTTTTCTGACGATTTTGCAATAACGTGAACATCCTCAGCATCAAACATTTCTTGTTCCAATGCATTTACAAGCAGATGCAGATCAAATCCAGTTGAATTATGACAAACACATACAAGTTCATGTTTGTATTTTATCTTGAGGTTGCATGACTGACACAGAGCAGCAATGTATGTACCTTTTGTGTGGTTATGATGATAAGTTTTAATTACAGACTGCTTTGCTTTGCCATTTACTTCATCAACTGCTCCAGCAAATCCGCCAATATCATCTCCAAGTTCTTCAATATATTTGTCAATTAAATCTTCATCAAACGCTTCTGCGTAGCTTCGTTTTTTCTTTTTCTTTTCAGCAGTGAATTTCCGATGACAAAGTTCACAATGCGTCGCTGCTTTATGTTTTCGCAATGTTTCAGCATCTGGTTTGTTGAAATTATTAGTATTTCGAATTTTACTCACAAGTTTGTCAGCCCAATAGAATACAGACTTGTAAAAATGCTTGACTGGATTTTCGCCATTGTAATAATTTGCATGAACAATTTTCATCTCAGATGTTGTCGTTTTCACAATAACAATGGCATAACTTGCTGGTTTGAATTCGGACACCATTGTTGTTGCCTTTTTGCGATTTCCCAATGCCTTAGCAAACGTCTCCCAGTCGTAGAATAATATGTAGGGCACTGGTAATGTCATATGTTCATTTTGGAATTTAATTCTGAATCGTTTATCAGGAAAATCGTATATTTGTTCTTTCACTTCTGTACACGTATGTTTCAATAACTGTTCTTGAGTTTTTTTAAAACGAAAACACTCTTGACAGAAGTACAAACGTTTTTTTTGAATATGTCTGAGAAATCGGTTTAAGTCATTTATCAGAACAAAATGACAACGTTTTCCTTGTTCATCGTTTTCATGAATCAGGAACAGATTTATAACTTTTGTAGATGTATGTACACTTTTATAGTTGAGAACTATATTTTTTCCTTCATGCGTAAAGACATTTACACAGATATCGTTTTTTTCTTCAAATAATGGAATGTCCTTATGCACATTAACACCAGCATCACTTATCATTGAAAAGTCAAAGTTGCACAGATATTTTTTCCATAGTTCAACTCTGTACAGATCAATTTTTTTTGGTGGTTTTTTATTTTTTCCATATAGCTGCGCCTGTTTTTCAACAAAGAATTGTCGTAAATTCACTTCATCTTGCATGTGCACGCCTGCAGCTATACAGTAATGGAAGCATTTTCCATCTGTGTTGTTGATATTTACAATTCCTTGTTTTGGAAATGGCATCTTAAGATGTCCGCGAATTTTTGAGTTCTTAAGTAGTGACAGCTCACCCATTTTCACTTGAAATGATACAATTTTAATAATTCTCCATCCACTTCCAAGTTCAGTGAAATTATTCTTTTTTTCAATAATTTCGTCAGCAGCTTCAAGCAAAAGAGAATCTATTCCGTTTGAATCATGAAGATCAAATGGTCTGGAATCGAAGAATATAGTTTCTTCATGTGTAAACGTATGATAAGCGTCTTAAATATCTTTTTCCATGAACACATCAATTCCAATAATGACACTCATGGCTTTGTACACAACCAAGTTTTCATTTAAAAGTTTTTCAGTTGGATTTTTTACAAATTCAAAAATATCTTCAATGCTGGTAATGACATTTGTTGGTTCATATAAATACTCTTTGACTGCGCCAAGATTTGATCTTGAAGTTTCTTTAAAGAACGACAAGTCAATTTCATGTCTGGCGTCCAAGTGGCCACTTCTCTGCCCAATACGAGTACACGCATGCGCAGATTTGCACGGAGTATACATTTCACAGTCTTCGCAGTAATGCAAGCGCTCAACGTGATGATAGTAAGGGTACCATTTACGAGTATCGTAAGAACATCCAGCCATAGGACAATTAAGTAGCTGCAAACAAAACAATCAATATTCAGTAAAAAATTAGATCATTGTTTTTTGAGTTCAAATGAGCGCAAAAAGAACGCTCACTTTTTTTTGAGGTAAAATGAGCGCAAAAAGAACGCTCACTTTTTTTGAGTTCAAATGAGCGCAAAAAGAACGCTCACTTTTTTTGAGGTAAAATGAGCGCAAAAAGAACGCTCACTTTTTTTTTAGGTAAAATGAGCGCAAAAAGAACGCTCACGTTTTTTTGAGGTAAAATGAGCGCAAAAAGAACGCTCACTTTTTTTGAGTTCAAATGAGCGCAAAAAGAACGCTCACTTTTTTTGAGGTAAAATGAGCGCAAAAAGAACGCTCACTTTTTTTGAGTTCAAATGAGCGCAAAAAGAACGCTCACTTTTTTTTGAGGTAAAATGAGCGGAAAAAGAACGCTCACTTTTTTTGAGTTCAAATGAGCGCAAAAAGAACGCTCACTTTTTTCGTGTTTAAATGAGCGCAAAAAGAACGCTCACTTTTTTGAGTTCAAATGAGCGCAAAAAGAGCGCTCATTTTTTGATTTACACAATTTGACTTATTTTTGAAAAATGTAAGCTTTTGTTTAAACATTTAGCTTATTTTTAAAATTTTGACCTATTTTTTAAACATTTAGCTTATTTTTTAAAATTTTGACCTATTTTTAAAACATTTAGCTTATTTTTTAAAATTTTGACCTATTTTTTAAACATTTAGCTTATTTTTTAAAATTTTGACCTATTTTTTAAACATTTAGCTTATTTTTTAAATTTTGACCTATTTTTTCAAAATTTGACTCTGTTTTTTTTAAATTTTGCTCATTTTTTTATGAATTTCACTCCATTTTAAAAAATTTAGCTTTGTTTTAAGTAATTTTTTCAAAATTTTACTGTTGTTTTTTAAATTTCGCTTTTTTTTTAAACAATTTAGCTCATTTTTTAAAAAAATTTGGCTCATTTTCAAGAAATTTTTTAAGAAAAAATGATTAAATTGTAAGACGGTTGTCTTAAGAATTTAAGAAAAAACACATAATTTAAGGAAATTATTTAGTAAAAAAAGAACTTACGACATATTTAGGATCCTTCTCTCGTGGCTGGGTTTTCACAGCGCGTGGAAATGTAAATGTTTCTTCCATTACTCCAGTATAGATTTTTGCCACTCACTGTACAGTCTTTTTAAAAATTTATAGAGTTTCAAAATGCACAGAACCAACAGCAATCCAATCGATAAATACAACAGTCCAATATCTTGAGCAATTTCAGGCTTTCCGCCGGGATCAATTTTGCTCTGCTTCAGCAGGGTCCACAGCAGAAACTGAACTGACTCGGCGAGCGAATGGGACAGGTGTTAACTATCTAGCTGCCCTCCCCCTTTCATCAAGTTCGATCGAATGTGCTCTAATTTTTCGCTCAACTGTGCATGGTCCAACTCTCCTACTTTATTGCCATATGCACATGACATGCACATAATGGTTACGCACAGTGTTTTAAAATACATGTTAACTGTTTGACGTCACTTACGCAACTGGCTATTTTTTTGAACGTTTTTTCTTTATTGGCAATATGTCAATACAAAACCAATAATCAGGCAATTCTTTTTTAGAAGTCGGTAAATGAGGCAATTCGTTTCTAACAGATGGTGGGTCAGACACTTCTATTAAATCAGATGGTGGGTCAGACACTTCTATTAAATCAGATGGCGGGTCGGACACTTCTATTAAATCAGTTGGTGGGTGGGACACTTCTATTAAATCAGTTGGTGGGTGGGAAACTTCTTTTAAATCAGATAATTCATTTAAATCTAAGTTTTTCACTGGTGATTTTTGAATTTTATTATCGATTTTTTCCGCAAAATTATCAGTTTCTGGTTTATTAGTGTCGCATGATTCTAGATATATGCGCATTAATTTATTATAAAGATCAGGATCGATACATTTCATTACTCTAGCCATTGTAAAAACATTTCACAAGCTATAATTTCGCAAAATATGGTGCAGATAATTTTTTTCATAAGCTCTGAATTCCTCAGTAAAACGTTTTTCAAGTTTTTGGAATTTAATTTGTCAAAAATGTTATTGATTTTATAACATTCAGTTGTACAGAAAATTGGATAATTTTTTAAACACTCTGCTATAGCCAAAAACTGATTTTCACTTGCACTTTTAATAACAATTTTTGGATTTTTGCATAAAGTCAGCTTGTATAAAAACTCGCATTCTGTCTCTAGCCTAGTTATCATGCTGATGAGTAGGCTTCACAATTTTTGTCTGGGAATACATGTGAACGACACCAGTATTTTACGTTCGTGCTTCTTGGATGCAAGTCCATCATCAAATGACCAAACTTACGCAATTTAACTGCTTTTATATACGCATCTTGTAGAAATTTTATATTATTCGGACATATTTGAGACGCTAATCTTTTAATTGTACTTCGGTCACGTGGTTGATCAAACATAATTAAATACTGGGAATTAATATTGACTTCTCGCAACTGCTTTTTAAATGCATTTTGTAGAATAAGTACAATAGAAACTCCTCGGTGATGCGCATGCTTTACAAAAACTCTAGTTATAAGTTCCAAGCTATCGCCTTTCGTAAGTAAATCTATCTGGTCATCAACTATAACTAACGTTGAATCTGTAGCCAATTTTTTAATGTCTTGAATGTTATTAGTGAATATTATATTATCATTTTCTGCTTGCATCTGGTAAAAAATAGGTTGAAAATCGCAATACACGTACACAACTTTATCCAATTGTTTAGATAAGATTTCATGTCTGCGTCTAATTAACTCTCTAACCATGAATGTCTTTCCAGACCCGGTGCATCCTATGACAGACATTGTAAAAGGATGCAGCAACTCAAAATTTATGACGTTCATGCTGAATAAAGTGTCAACAACGACTGATTTAAAATTATAAAAACAAAATTAATTTATTACAAATTTTTAAATGATTATTTAAATTAACATTTTTGGATTACAATTTTTTCTGATTACTTAAATTAACATTTTTTTTCTTATAAATTATTATTTTATCAATTTGTCTAAGTTCACAATTTCATTATCCGGAATTATTTGAAACAATTACAATAACATGAATTAACAAGACATTTTTCTTGTCTGTTGTAAATAACATACGGATTAAAATTTGGAATTAAATTTACAAAACGTTCAACTTTCTTATCATTAACATTACAAAAAGTAGTAAAAGAGTCTAAAATATTTCTATAAGATATACCGATAATTCTAGCGTACAAATAGTATATACAATATTGCCCACAAACGTACGAATAATCGCTTTGGAGCTGCCTACAGTTTACATTAGTTATACAAATATTTGGTTTTTCTATATTATAACTATTTACAAATTTGCCGAAGCTATCAAAGAATTCACATTCACGTTCGGATTTGATAAACCATGCCACCCAATGGGATCCGTTGTTATTAATACTATCTACATTTTGCACTATAGCTATAGGATAAGTATTGAATTTTACTTCTTCTAACAAAGTATCAGCTGCTACAATATATAAAGGTATATCTATATTTAAATCTAATAGTAGTCTACGAAGTGCTTCTCGAATAGAACTTGTGTTCATATTTTCAGTGCTCGAAATGTATTTGTTTGTTTCTATCTAGTTCAAATACTCCTTGGTACAAGCAATAGACGAGTACGGTTATGGCTTTATCCAATGGTTTCTTGAATTTCAATCCAATTTTTACTTGGCCTTTCCGGTTTACAGTCAGAGCGTTTCCAATGTTTGGTAAAAGTTCAACAGCAGTAAATACATTACCTGTAAAGTACAAAAACGCAAATTATTAAGCTATGCTAGCTATGCTAGGCTACTGCTGTGTTAGCTATGCTAAGTCAATATTGTGTTTTTATACTTTACCTTTGAGGTAATTATCTCTCGAGATTCCATTTCCCAAAGTTTCAAATGCGACTGTCTTCCGCAACGTTCTTAGAGCAAGTAAAAAGTTGTCACCAGCTGTCGCGTCATCGCCTTTAAAACTGTATGGAATTACTCGATTTTCCACGTTTTCTCCATTCCAAGTGACGTTCAGTTCACTTATATTGAAATTTTCAAAATTAAAAGCTGATTTCATCATATTTCCATTAAAAGCTTCAGAATCCAGCATACAGAATACCATTAGTTTTGGTATTTTTCCAATAACAATTCCGTCAGAAGTTACCGATGACAATCCTTTTGGTACTGAAATGGCTTTCATTTGGACTTCATTCGTTACATATTTAAATGTTTCATTGTTTGATAGCTGTTGTCGATGTAAATTCACAACATCTTGCGAAACTGTCTTCTTTGCAGCATAAAAAACAGCGTCTGTAATTTCTGCTTTATACGGGCAACCAGAAAATCCAGCTTTATCGTTTTTTCCACAATCCAAATACAAGTAAGGATCGCTTCGTTTTAAAATAATTCGACATTCTGTCCCACTTGGAATATATCTGTTCTGGTTGAAAAAATTTCCAAGCAGAGATCCAAGTAAATAGAACTGTTTCGAGTTTTGTGTCAATTGATATCTTGCATTAAATCCAGCGTCAGTGGCAGCATACGTATTAGGCGTAGTATTTGGATACCACATTTCATCTTTCAAGTATCCATCTTTTTCAAGCTGACTTGTTCCCAAAGCTCTTTGCAGGTAGGCTGACCATGGATAAAAATTAGATGTATCCAGTACCAGCTGTCCGTTCAAATACAATTGTAGATTTGAAAACAGCGCATGGAAAAACAAGTTGGTTGGAGCCACGATGTCAGTTGCTTCGCATGCTTTACCGTCCTGCTTGACAATTCTTACGTCTAAGCCTAGCATACAATCTTGTAGCGAACCGTACCCATCGTATACCCATCTGAACTCCAGCGGGTTGTGGCTATCCTTAGTACTTAGTAAGGAATAGCATTGGATATAGTCTGTAGTTGTAAGTTCACTTATATTAGTAGGCGGTAACTCTACTAAATTTAACTCTGAACTCAGCGACTTTTTAGATGTTTCGTAAACGGTTGGTTTTTCGTCAAAAATGTTGTTAATATCCATGATGAGAGATGTGTTCACCTTGAAGGTTGGTATTCAAATGAGCAGTTTGGCTGGAAAAAAGCATTATTCATACTATTTTATGTTTCTACGATGACACTTTTGTTTCTTTGCAGTGTTTTTTCTTGTGTAAAACAGCGATTTCTTAGGTTTTTGACCTCTTCCTGCTTGTAACCTCTTGGGTTTCTTAACACTTTTCTTCTTTTTCCCACCTCCTCGTTGAATATGCTTCTTCCTTACTCGTTTAACTTTTCTAGTTGTTTCATGTTTCTTTTTGAAAAATGTCATTGGAACCAGGTATAAAGATTCCTCAGGTGCAACACCAGAGCTGCCAGTATAGATACCACCAGCAATTCCTCCATTTCCAGTTTGAATATACGACGGATCTTGCAAAACGCATTTTTCGTCGTCACAATTGACTTGCCTCATCGTGACTAATATCTCGGTTTAAAGTGCAATTTCAAACTCGTTTCACTGTCGTTTCCAAAATCAAGTTGTCTTGCAAATTCGTCGACTAGTTGCACATGAATCTGACGTATGTCCGTACGGCTCAATTGCAAAAATTTGACTGGGTTAAAGTAGACAATAGTTTCGTTTATATCCTCATGAATCAAATCAGAATCTTGCAAAATTGGTAAAACGTGATGATTATAGTACTGGTTCTGTACAATATCAGTCAGAACTACAATTCGTTTTGCAGTTGCAGTTATTTTATCATCATCTTCGCCAATTTCTTCTTTTTCAATTTCTTTTTCTTTTTCTTCCTCTTGAATATCCAAACCAACTTTCACTCTTGTATCGCGAACAAACACTTGGTTTTTTGGAATACTTAAGAGTTGATTAACTGCAGGAGGCAGTTGCACAGATACTTTTTCATCCAAATTTTCTACATAAATGTCGCCATTTTGTATAACAAAGTTGATTTCCATGTCATTGAATATGCGTGTTATTATACTTTGGTTTATTTCTTCTAACACATCATCCACCGCTAGCGAGGTGGGTTCTTTCATTGGTGCATAGTATACATGATCAATTGAAAATTGAAAGTCTAACGTTTCTTCATCTTTAATTTCATTGTACTTATCCATATCAAAGTTAACACTTGATACATAAAGCCCGATTTTGAATTTTTCATCTAAAAATCCTAAGCATTCCAGTATTTTTACAGGCAGCACACTGAAGCTTTTCGAATTAGCAAAATCCTCAAATTCAAAAACAGCTTTGCCATCGTCTGGTTCTATAGTTATTTCAAACTTTTTAAAATATTTCTTCATTTTTGTATTTAATCGTTCAAAAAACTTTTTTGGATCTTCATCTCCTTGACTGTTTTGTCTAGCAAAAGGAACAACGCTTTGAAACGGCTGACGAATGGTTACCAAATTTTGATAATCTGTGAACGTTTCCATTCTTATATCAAATTCAGTATTCAATGGAATGTTTTTAAATGCATCCATGGAAATAATACTCAAAGCTGGAACGTTTCCATATGGAAATGGATTTCTATTAAATCCGAATACAATAGCCAATTCATTTGGTATAATCACAAATTGTCCTTTTGCTGGTCCCTCGTTTACTGCACTAATAAACACAGTATCTGGCGGTGTAACAGGAAAAAATGAAAACGAGAATGGAATTTCTTGCTCTTTTAACGCTCGACGAATATCGGAGAGAAACGTGAACAAATCGTTGGTAGATTTCTTGATTTTTCCTGCTAAAACCTTTGGAGGTTTTAAATTTGGAAACAATGGCGAGGTTTCAATGCTGCGTGCGACGCGTTTTGGTTTTGCTGGTGTGTATTTTAAGCTAACTAGACCTACTTCATACAAATTTTGAGGTAATTTTAACTCATTAGGCAGTTCTGCAATAAAATTAGTAGCTGTATTTGACGGTAAATTGTTGCTGTAACTCGAAAGCGTACAGCATATGCTCGGAGAAGCAACGTTTTTAATGACAGAGCGTGAAAACATTTTAAACTAAATTAAGTTCTTGCTCGTAAAACCCTCCTGTTATATCTGAAATAAAATAGACAAAGATTTTTTTTTTAAACAAGAAATAATTTACCCTGATTTTCAACTCAAAAAAGTCAGCTCATTTTTTTGCTATGAAATTTTACTTTTTTATGAAAAAAATTTGCGATCATTTTTTAAAATGAGCGCAAAAAGAGCGCTCACTTTTCTTGAGTCAAAGTGAGCGCAAAATGAGCGCTCACTTTTTTGAGGTAAAATGAGCGCAAAATGAGCGGTCACTTTTTTTTAGTCAAAGTGAGCGCAAAATGAGCGCTTACTTTTTTCTGAGGTAAAATGAGCGCAAAAAGAACGCTCATTTTTTGTTTGAGGTAAAATGAGCGCAAAAAGAGCGCTCACTTTTTTGAGTCAAAGTGAGCGCAAAAAGAGCGCTCACTTTTCTTGAGTCAAAATGAGCGCAAAAAGAGCGCTCACTTTTCTTGAGTCAAAATGAGCGCAAAAAGAGCGCTCACTTTTCTTGAATCAAAATGAGCGCAAAAAGAGCGCTCACTTTTTTGAGTCAAAGTGAGCGCAAAAAGAGCGCTCACTTTTTATTGATCCGGTTTTTTTCATCTAACAAACACCTACCTCCATTATTTAGATCTTTTAACAAGTATGTTATAGGATTAGTTTTTTGTACAGCTGCTATAACAAAGATTTCCCTGCTCCAATTTTTCGCAGATCCTAGAAATAATTCGTTATTTTAACGTTTTTTTAAGTAATGTAAGTTATACTGGTATAGTATAATACTACTTTAATATAATACATATTTATAAGCTATATACAAAAATGTACCTTTTTCGAACAACATCTTGGCTCTTGAAATTCTAACTTGGTCACCGATAGCAAACTTTGCTGGCTTTGAAGTATGGTTTTGCAGCGAATTTTTAAATATCCTATGCCATATCTCAAACTCGTTCTTTTTCGTCACTTTATTAGGTGTGGTCTGGATTGTTCTATGAAAACTATTGTTGTAAGCCTTGACAAAGTCTTGAATTTTGTCATCAATTTTTAATGTATTCCTTTCTGTCATATAGCGTTCGAGTTTTGTAAAAAGAGTACGAATAAACCTTTCGCTGAATGTACTTTTAATATACGAGTAGATATGGTAATTTACAATTCTATTTTCTTTTAAGAACTGTCTAAAATTTTTATTTCTATATTCTTTTCCCATATCTGTAAACAACGTCATTGGCGTGGTTCCAGCTTCTTGAAATATAGATTTGAACGCACGAATCATTGAACTTGATGATTTATCTTTCAGCATACGTACAAATGCTTTTTTGCTGAACGAATCAATAACAATAAGTACAAAGTAATTGCAATTGTTCCATTCTGCAATGTTGCTAATGTCTTTGAGATCCGACGCATAGTTTTGATTAATAAAATTAAAAAACACTTTCCTTCTAGGAAATTTGCGTCGTATATCTTTATGCAAAGAGTAAGCAATCAGCTTTGAAAGTTCTTTTTTCACTAGTTTTTTATCAGTCCACTTTTTTCTGTTTGCCAAAAATCCGCTCAAACCAGAAAAACTTCCGGCTAATTTGTGATTTAGATAGGATCGACGTACACTTTGGTCAGCCATTTTAAGTGAAATGAAAGTAAAACTAACTGTTTCCTGTATTTATACATTCAGTCGCTGTTCAAGGCTGAGCTTTGGCGGACGGATTGTACACTGTTGATTTTACTATTCATATTTACGGACAGATAGCTGTTATAAAGACCGGCATTTTAGAACAACCTACAGTCAAACCACGCGTGAAATGGGAAAATAAATGGGAAAAATAGGATCTCAGTTTTCCGCAAGTTTGTCGAATTTATAATAAAATTGAAAAAGCATCACATACTGAAAACAGAACATACTGCATCAATTTATTTCCAGAGTATCCTGCTAAAATTCTCGGAATTACAGACTCTGTTCGTTAATATAACATCGTAACGTTTCTGTGCGTCCTCAGTCACGATTTGACAGTCGGGCAGTAAACATCTACCATGGAACACCTTGAATCTTACGATCCTATATTGTGTAAAAATTGGGATAAACCAATAATTGAAAAAACGAACAGAGTGGATTTTTTCAAAAACCCAAATTCAAAAATTGTAAGTTTTATTTTTTTTTCTCATTATTTGAGTCAAATTTTTCAGCTCAATTGAGCGCAGAAATAACGCTCACTTTTTTGAGTTCAAATGAGCGCAAAAAGAGCGCTCACTTTTTGAGTTGAAATAAGCTATACATTTTGCTCACCTTTTTTCGAGCTTAAATTTTGTTTTGAGCTAAGAAATCAAGCTCAATTTTCAACCCTAATAATCGATTATCAATATTCTATAATAATGTTTTTAATTTTAGATTGGTGATCGACTTTTGGCACGAAAAACATGGAACAATTATAAGCAGTGCAACTACATTTACGTTGGTCGATTGCGAAACGAAACTGAATCCACAACAGTTGAATTCTCACTTGTCACCGGCAAGTTGTTGCTGAAGTTCATTCGAGGTGTCCATGATCACAACGTTTACATTCAGACGCCAAAGGATAACATTGAAAACCTCAATCTCACATACTTCAACGACGGAAAGCATTCAAAACTTGTTTTGCACTGCCCGGTTTCAGAAAAAACGTCTGTGAAATACGGAGGATGGTTGGGTCCGCAAATTGAATTGAACTACGATGAAATTGAAAACCTTGTGTTGTTCTTAACCCAAGATTGCAAATTGTAAAGTTTGTTGTGCGAAAAACATGAATACAATAACTCTGGAAAGTTTGTTGTGTGACGCATGCCAGTTCTGCTGGTTGAACTATATGCCGTCAAATTTGCAAAGCATAAACTATATGACGTCAAGTTTGCAATTAATTGAGTATAAAAACGAACAATACTGTGCGCAATGTGAAGCGCAAGAAAAGAAAAAAGATGAAAAAGTGGCTAAATGTCTAAATACACCATATGACGAATGGATTAACTTTGAGAAGTTCGATTCTGTTGACAATTGGTGTGAAGTAACCAGAAGTTTAGACAAAACAGATTGTTTTGTGTGTGGATACGATCCTTATGATATCGTATCATCCACAGGAGAACCTGATGTAGAATATATTCATAGTGTATCTCTGTATGGGGAAACTGTATACATATACAAGTACATGCCGGAAATTAAAGTGTGTAACTATTGTATGTTTTGGCGAAGCTCGAGAGTTTTGGAGAATGTTCAAGAATACATTCGCAACTACAAAGAAGACGAATATAAAGCAATGCAATTGTCAATGGAACAAGTGTAATTCATGATGAAAACAATATGAATACACGGCAGAGTTTGTTATGTGAAGCGTGCCAGTTTTGCTGGGTGAACTACATGCCGTCAAGTTTGCAAACTATCGAGTATAACAACAAACAATACTGTGCGCAATGCAAAGTGCAAGAGAAGAAAAAAGATGAGAAAGTTGCCGAATGCTTCAATACACCATATGACGAATGGATAAACTTTGATAAGTTTGACAATATTAACAATTGGTGTGAAGTAACCAGACGTTTCGAGAAAACGGATTGTTTTGTGTGCGAATACGATCCGTATGATAAACTATCATCTACAGAAGGCCCGGATGCAGAATTTGTTCACGGCGTGTCTCTGTATGGCGAGATTGTGTTCATATACAAGTACATGCCAGAAATTAAAGTATGCGGTTATTGTATGTTGTGCCGAAGCTCTGCAAAAGTTTTAAAGAATGCTCACGAATATATTTGCAAGTACAAAGAAGACGAATATAAAGCAATGCAATTTTCTATAGATCAAGTTTAATTCATGTTAAAAATAATATGAATACACTGCAAAGTTTGTTGTGCGAGACATGCCAGTTCTGCTGGTTGAACTATATGCCGTCACATTTGCAAAGCAGAAACTGTATGACAAGTTTGCAAACCGTCGAGTATAACAACAAACAGTACTGTGCAAGATGTAAAACTTGCGAAAAAGAGAAAGACGAAAGAGTTACAAAATATTTAAATACACCATACGATAAATGGATTGACTTTCGTAGATTCGAAAACATTAAAAATTGGTGTAAAGTAACAAGAAGTTTGTCAAACATCGATTGTTTTGTATGCAAGAAAAACCCTTGTATAAAAGGCACCACAAAAGATCCTAATTCAAAATATATTCGCATGGTTTCGCTATACGGAGAAACAGTATACGTATACAAGTACATGCCTGAAATCAAATTGTGTGAATACTGCATGATTGTGACAGACATGAAAGTTGTACAAAAATACATTTGCGTAAACAAAAAAGATGAATATATAGCATTGCAGTTGTCAATGGCAATAAAACAGATGGTATCCATGTTGAAAACAAAATGAATACTCTACAAAGTTTGATGTGTGAGTCGTGCCGGTTTTGCTGGTTAAACTTTAAACCAACAAGTTTACATACGGTAATGTATAACAACAAACAGTACTGTATAGATTGTGAAGAACAAGTAAAGCTGAAAGAATTAAGAATTGCTTACAGCTTAAATACACCATACGATGTATGGATTCAATTAAAGAAGTTTACAAATATTGAGAACTGGTGTAAAGTAACAAGACAAGTGGAAAACAACGGATGCTTGGTGTGTGAAAACAACCCAAGCAATGTCAAAGCCTGGACTGAAAACCCAAGTTTAGACTATATTCGGAAAATAACCCTATACGGTGAAAGAATTTTCATGTACAAGTACGAGCCAAAAATAAAAATGTGCGGACATTGTATGTTTTGGCGAACCTATAAAATTTTAGAAATTGTACAAAAATATATTTGCAAATACAAACAAGATGAATATAGGACATAGGAACATGTATGTAAAAATAATTACGTTACGTCTCAAAATAATATATAAAGTTAAGTTATGTATAGTGAAGCACAAAATATATGTAATGTAATTTTAAAAAAAAATTAACTTTGAGAAATAAGTTACAGTGTAAAAAATAATTTACACATAATTTAAAAAATCAATTTAGTTTGTAAATAAAATTTGTAAAAATTTATAAAAAAAATTATTTAGTCTGTAAAGATTTTAAAAATGTTAAGTGTAAAAACAAAATAGTAAAAAATAATTTTTAAACATTTTAGAATACTTAAACTTAAAAACAAATAGTAAGAGAAATAATTTGTTAACATAAAAAAATCTAAAAAAATTGTAAACAAAATTTTTAAAACTGTAATAAAAACCAATTGGCATTTAAAAACACGTGTTGATGGGTTTATTATAAAAATATATGCATTGCTTACGAAAAAATTTCATATAAAATGTAATTCAAAAGACAAATTGATTCATATACAGACCATTTCAGTGTTACGTAACCAATACTTCATGCGACATAGCGTGTGCATGATCCCATACATAATATACAGTCACCATGACAGCGGTAAAGCCCTACCTAGTGGCAAGCCCCAAGGCAGTGGCGGGCTCCAGAGCAGTGGCGGGCTCAAGGCGGCGGCGGGCGGCGGCAGCTCTACCGTCTGCAGCTACAGCAGGCTTCCCGCAGGACGGGCAATGGCGGACACAGGGGGCACATGCAGCAGGCAAAATGGCGGACAGTGTATCGAGTCCAGGACATCATGCCAGGCCAAGGGCAGCATGAAAGCTTCCAGGACATCAAAACGTTGCAGGACATCATGGCGAGCCAAGGGCAGTGACAACCCAAGGACGCAGCAGCACGCCATGCTTCCCGCAGACCAGGATGTAAAGAAGCCGGGATAATCAATAACGCGACGGGAACATAGGCAGGATACATGACAGTCTGCAGTGGCGGGATATTGATTGGCGGGAAATAGCAACAGCCTGTAGTGGCGGGACACAATGGCGGGATAATCAACAGCCTGTAGTGGCGGGACACAATGGCGGGATAATCAACAGCCTACAGTGGCGGGATATTGATTGGCGGGAAATAGCAACAGCCTGTGCGGAATCCGCCAAATTCGCTAGTCGCCAAAATTCGCAACCCGCCCGGAAATTTTGCAACAACGCAAGAAACCCGCCAACGCTACTCACCATATATCCAACAAGCCAACCCAACATTAGGTTTAGGTTAGGTTAGGTTAGCAGCACTCCCCGCCATATATCCTCACCACTATATATCCACTATACATAGGTTAGCGGGTTAGGTTAAGGGTTAGCGGGTTAAATTCACAAATCAATAAAATCAATAAAATCAATAAAATCAATAAAATCAATAAAATCAATAAATCGATAACCCGCCGTGCGGTTTTTTCGGCGAGAAATTCCCAACCCGCCGTGCGGTTTTTTCGGCTATTTTCTGTGCGGTTTTTTCGGCGAGAAACCCGCCGTGCGGCGCCGAAACGGCGGGAAAATGCGATGAAAGTAACCAAAACCAACTACTTGCATGGTTGTTTACAGGCATTCTATTTTCAGCTAGTTGTAGGCGGTAGACATTGTATGGAAATAGAATTTAGACCAATATGCAGTACGGTCAATTGGCAGGGAGGAAATTCTAATTGTGTTCTTTTAACTATTTATTATGACATTGTGTACAGACTTAATACTGTATGTTAAATTAGCTGTACGGTTAGGACTAAATATGTTCCAAGTAGCATTCAAATATTTTACATACCGTCTGTAAAATTGAATTAAAATTGAATTAAAATTAAAACTAAAATGACCCATATCCAATTTAAGTTAGAATCAAAATGAGCTATGTCATAAAAACGAAATGAAAAAAAAGAAGGGTGAAATGTTAATTAGGAGTTTTTGAAAAATGTAAGATGTTCTACTTACATGTTTTTAAAAATTGTAAAATATTCAATTTAAACGTTTTTAAACAGTGCAAAATATTTTATTTACACGTTTTTGAAATGTGCAAAACTTCTATTTACAAGTCTTTGAAAATTGTAAAATGTTCTATTTAAATTTTTTCAAGACATATCTCAATATTTTTGTAGATAGTGGATATTGTTGTTTTTAAGCAGAAAACGGTTATGGGTCTCTTTTGTTCGTCACAGACGATATTTTCTTCCAAAAGGCGGCTGCACTATATTTGGAATGGAACTTATTACGCGTAGGCACTCATTTGAGCACCGACGCCAAGTCGAAAATATACGGTATAACATACAACTGTGTAGTAAACAGTCTTGAGAAAATTAAATGATCATTTGACACCAGGAAATTGACAAACTGAGTAGTAAATGTCGTGGGATTGAAAGAAGTCAAGCTAAAAGCACATGGGAAAGTTTGCATTTATAGTTTATCTGAAACCGATAATAGTGAAAGGATGAGAAGCTGGTAAAGCGAGTTAACATCTGAACTGAATTTCAACATTCAAACAATTATTACTGCATTGAAAAACGATTAATAGTTTCAGCAATCGCAACGACGAAAGCATTAAATAACTGCTTGTGGACTATTGACAGGTTTCCTAGTATTAAAATTGCCGTGTCTGTAAAAACAAATCTCAAGTTTCATTCAATTTATAAATACGTAGTAACCCACTAAAATCAACTAAAATATAATTTTTTAATGTTATGTATGCACATGTTATTTAATGTTGCGTGCAGAACGTATTTAATTCTTTGCCGATCTAGGTTCATTATTCAGGGTGTAGTATAGAGTATAGAGATTATAATTTTTAGACTTAAATTTACATAATGTCATTTGATTGAGGCAATAATATACCTAACTTGACCAGCGAGCCGCTTAACATTTGAAACGTTCGAAAAACGTGAGGTGTGATATTAATTAATTACTAAGTAAAATTGATAAATATTTTTGATATATATTGTGATCACTATTATTGCATAAGCTTAATGTATTTCACATTAGCTACGAAACCAGGATCTTCGAAACGCATTACGCTACGAACAAGGCACGCTACGAAACTGGAAGCTACGAATCCCGATCTACGAAACTACACACTACGAAACTCGACGCTACAAACAAGGGGTGATCCCTACTTGGATTGCCAACGATGGACAAATCCGGAGAATTTTTTTTACCCTAAAATCTTTCCGATACGATACTTTCTTTAAAATAGAAGCTCAACTTTAGAATAATAATAATTGTTTTAATTACGAAAAATATAGTACACGACGGATGGCACCCTAATTAAATAAGTAAGTAGGCCAAAAATATTTAATAGGTATAATTTGATAATTTTGTCTTCAAGAAAAAATGGCTAAGTACTACACTAATACAGAGTTAAAACAACCAAATTATAGGGTGGCACGGTCTTTAGTAATATGTAAAAAACTCATATAAGAGTATTTAGATACTTCAATAATTGATTAAAGGCTAGATATACCTTAATTACATTTACATAGTACAGTATAATGACAATAATATATTATAATGATGGCATGGACAAACAGTTCACCTATTATAATCCCGAGACACGTACATTGTAATATGTGAAAGCGAATAAAATATTTCCTTTGTAGGACTTTTACTATATTCTTCACACTAGTTATTTTGTGGTGACTGAGCACTGAGCTATACTGCTGCTGGTTGTTAAAAAATAAAATATTTTTGTGTAATAATTAAATTTATATTTAAAAGAAAAGCATAATAGGTTCAGAAATTTGTATTTGAAGCTGTGAACTATGTCGAGTTCACAGTTTGAAGCTCCTAAAGATCCTTCATCACAAAATGTAATTACATTTTTGATTGTGCTACTCATTTTGATACCTTGTTTAGGTGTCCTAAACTGGTTCATAGAGGATGGTGAACGTCCCTACATGTTTTCACGATTTGTCGACTATGTTACGGTTCCCAAAAGACTACCTTTCTTCGTTATGAGTATTTACATAATGTTTGAGCTAGTAGATTATTTTAGTTAAATATGTCACGCAGTGCTAATATATGTACTATTATAAATAATATCTAAAACACAAGTATTTCGTTTTGCGCATAAAAATGCAGTTTAGTTTGAATTTAAATTCCTACACAAAATATATTTAGATATTTTATGCAAAATACTTAAACTTTGAAATGAATTAGAATTAAAATTATATGTACCTACTCAAAATTTACAAGAAGGTATAAGCAATAATATTTTGTATTTGCAAATAGATATTATAATATTTAAATATAACCTTCCATGTCTTGGTTACCAGACCCCCACTTTACATCTATTGCATTATTTGTAATAATGAACTTGCGCTAATAAACTATTTGATTTAAGTATATCGCAGAGTATGGTAATTTGATTCTAATTTATTGCACATATTTAAATGTAAAATATATGTACATATACATATATTTAATAACTGATAGAACGTGTGTATAATTAAAAAATCCTTGTTAATAATATAAAATACATTTTTAATTCATTATTAGTTTTAATTATTCATTTTTGTATTAGTATTTTTTTCTTATGATATTTAGCACTTTTTTGTGCTGTATAAATGCTGAATTTCATATGAATTACTGTTGTTGTAATAAATTACTTTTGAAGTTTATATTCACCTTACACGTTAAAAGAAAACTCTCAAATATTTAAAGTTTGAATGTGACTTACACAGGAAAATTGTCAACTTAATTATAGCATGTAATGTGCGCATATATTATTATGGCCGACTTAATAAAATGAATTGAATTTGAACATTTATTGTAGATGTATTGCCAAAAAATTATTGAAGTAAAAACTATACGTTTTTTGTATCAAATATTATTGATTAGCGACCATGATCATGAAAAAATCTTATGCTTGAAATTATTTTAATTTCGTGGCTAATTTCTGCGAGTAAATTGAAATTATGAATTCAGCAATTTAATTTATCTTTAGAAATATAAATGATACTGACCAGGGGTATATCCATGACACATAACTGACAAACCATGATAATTACATATAATAAATAATAATAATTTATTCATTTTGTCGATTTGGCCGCAGCCCATACAACATTGTTTAGATATATACAATTAGAGATTTACAAAATTATTGTTGGTCCTTGGTTAGACCATGTCGGTTAAAGGTAAAATATGTTAATATGATAAGCAGTTATTTTTAGTTTATGTAATGCCTAAAAAGTAGGTCATGATTTAAGATATATTAAATACAACCATGGCAATCATGTATCCTTAAATTGTTAAAAATATTCGCAATAATAAAGTATGCACAGTTGAAAGTGTTAAGCTTCGGACGACGATTCAGCTTCTCTTGGCCAGAACCACTCGAACAAAACCGCTTTCCATCAAGATCATTTGCCTTTTTGGTCATCAATTACTGAAGTGAAGAATATGTTATATGAAACCACCAGTGCTAAGTTTTAGTAAAACACCCATTGAGGACGCTACGGATCTGAGCCAAGGGTACAAAGGGACAATTCTGAAGCACAAGCGCGGAGCAGAGCGAATTACGGGGGCAGGACAGAAGCATAGGCACTGAGCAGAGAGTTACGGGGGCAATACGGGGGCAATACGGGGGCAATACTGGAGCACTGAGCAGAGAGAGTTACGGGGGCAATACTGGAGCACTGAGTAGAGATAGTTACGGGGGCACTACTGAAGCACTGAGCAGAAAGAGAGCCACGGGGGCAATACTGAGACACAAGTACCGAGTATAGCTAATTATAGATTAAATACTGAAGCACACCCACAGCAGAACTAGTTACGGAGGCAATACTGAATCACAAGCACTAAGCAGAGCAAGATACGGAGGCAATACTAGAGTACAATCGCTGAGCAGAGGAAATTGTCATATACTTACTGAAGCACAGCCATCGATAATGTTTGCATATTGAATTGCGTAATAGTTAGTTGCAGACTCAGACTTGAGACTTGGAGGGTTTACTCTTCATCAATACAGTTGTAGAAGAAGTTCCGAATTCTTATAGCTTCGTCCCAGAAGTTAAAGATCAGTCCAAATCCTTCAGTGTCATGGTATCTTTTGAATATGTCAGGCACTAGGCTATCTCTTGTCGGTTTGGAGTTTAAGAGTCTTTTCAAGAATTTAGTCCTTGGCGGTATATAGTGCGGGCAGTTGAGCATTATGTGAAAGACATCCTCTACCTCCCTTCCACATAGGTCACAGTCAGTTGCTTCTGTACGCTTCCATACTTTGTTCATGCCATTAAGGTTGCTCACTTTTCCTCTAATTACTATCCTAGGTAGGCCTGTTCTTAGGTTTAGCACAAATTTTGTTAGGTTCCAGGGCAAGTCTAAGTCAAAATATTCGGATCTAAGAGCTTTTGTCTTTATGCAGGCAAAGTGTTTTAGTGTGTTGCTGCTTTGCATTCTGCAGACATCATTGTTAATACAGCTAAGTTTATATTTTTCAATCATTTCAGACTTGTGCTTTGTTAGGTATTTCGTACTTACATTCTCGAGATCGATTTCAAGTGATGCTTCAGCAAACAGATTATGAACTTGCAGCTTCCAGTTGTAACGGGGGTCTGTTGTTTTTGTCTTCAGAGCTTCAAGATAGCAATTCTTTGTAATGCTGCTGTCTTCTGCATTAGTGGCTTTTTCTAGAAATCCCATCAAAGCTTTAAACAGTTGCAGCTTAATGTTATCAGCTCCTGTTTCTAGGCGAAGAAAAAATCCTGGTGTCAAGTTTGAGCTCCCTGTTAGGCGTCGGAGGAACATGGTTTGAAAAGTTTCAAGTTCTTCACAGTAACGGAACCCCCATATAGGGGCCGCATACATCAGTATCGAGGTAACCAGGGACTGGAAAAGCCTGAGGTGTATGTTAATGTCCTTTATTTTGGCTCGGTAGAAAAGTTCAAACAATTTTTCCTGTGCGGCTCTTGCTTTGTTAAAGAAGTGGTTTTTGGCTTCATTAAAAATGCCGCTTTGAGTGAATGGGACTCCCAGATAAACATATTTGTAGACTATTTCCAGCGGCTGACTCTCCCACTTAAATTTTGTTGAGTTACTTAGCTTATTGCCTTTTCGAAAAATCATCACTTTTGTCTTTGATAGGTTCACTGTGAGGTCGTTGTCTTTAAAAAAAGTGCTAAGAGTGTTGATTTGCCTCTGTAAGTCTAGTTCATTGGATGCAAGAAGAATGATATCATCAGCATATAGTAGGATCAGAATTTCTAGTGTGAACATCTGTGTTCCTTGGATGCCGCTTTTTTGGAGTATTTCCGTTATTTTGTCAATGTAAATGGTAAAGAGAGTTGGGGACAGTGTTTCTCCTTGCAGAACTCCTCCCATTACTTTGATCATGTCTGTAAAACCTTCCTTGCACCTGATTTTTGTTTTTGCTAGATCATACAGCTCTTTTATTTTTTCTACAAAGTGATCACTTAGTCCCGCTTCTTTGAGTCTTGTCCATAGCTTACTTCGTTTGATTGAGTCAAATGCCTGACTAAGGTCTACAAACAGAGCAAAGAGTTTTCCTTTTTTTCTTAACGCTGGCTTGTTTAGTTGTTTAAGTATACAGGTATAGAGTGCGAATATATGATCTGTACATCCTCGTCCTTTCCTGTATGCCGCTTGATTCTCTGAGATAGTGTTGTATTTCTGGCAGAATAGGTTAAGTCTATTGGACATTATGCATGTAAGCAGCTTTGTTATGGTGTTGATAAGAGCGATTGGTCTGTAATTTGCAGGCAGGTTTGAGTCACCTTTTTTGTATATTGGAGCTGTTATAATTTCGCCCCAGCTCTCCGGCACTTGTTCCTTCCACACTTTGTTGAGCAGAATAAGCAGGTAGTCGTTGGTTGTTGTGTCTAGTGCTTTCCATACTTCGTTTGGAATGCCATCTGCTCCTGGGGATTTATTATTGCTAAGATGCTTGACTGCTCTGTGTAGTTCAATAATTGATATCTCGCGGTCCAGGATTTCTGAGCTGTTTTTGGATGGATCATGGTTGGGGTCAAGGGCTTCAACTTCATCAATACTGACATCTTCAAAAACCTTACGGAAGTGGGCGTCCCATTCGTCGGTAGCAATATTGTTTGACACGTAGCTGTATTTTTTATCCCTACACATGTTAATGGCCTTCCAATATCCCGCTGAGTCTTTGCTGTGATGGATTTCTTGTGTGATGTTGTTATAAAACATTTTCTTTTTGTCACAGCAGAGCTGACGGTAAAATTTCTTACTTTCCAGATATGCTTTGAGACTGTCGAAAGTGGGTCGGCTGTATTGATGCTCATTTCTGTAGTGATGTAGAAAAAAAATTGCTTTCTTTTTAGCAGCACTACACTCCTTATCAAACCACTTTGGGCCAAAGTTTCTTCTGCTGTCGCTGGGGAGTGTTGGGCACATTTTAGTTTGGTTAGCAGTTTGATGGATAAGGTTGTGCAGATCTGCGTGGTCACATTTGCTGAAGTTAAGATTTTTGCTGTTGATTTTGAGTTTCTCCTGAAAGTTTGAAGCTTCTTCCTTGTTCCATCTTATTCTTTCTTTATTTTTGGCTAAAACAGATTCAAGCATGTGCACTTTCTGCTCACTACTTAACATTATTGGCATGTGGTCAGACTCAATGCATTCAATTACTGAGAGGTCTGTAAGGTCTTCGAGTGCGTTAGAGTTGCATATGCATAGGTCAATAAGGCTGTTTCCGCTATGTCCAATGTATGTAGGTTTTCCGTATGGGTCGGATGTGCTTCTTCCATTAAGTATTGACATGTTATTTGTCACAATCAAGTCAGCTAGTCTCTTTGATAATTACATATGGGAAATGTATCCGCAACAGTTTTAACTGGAATCAGCTTTAAATCAACACTTAGCACGGAGGGTTTAAACTCAATGACCTAGTTTACATGCGCAGTAAAATGCGAAATAAGAAAATGTGGAATAAAAAAAGAGAACTTAAATTATCCCGCATTTTATTAATCCACATTAAGAGAAGCGTTTACATGCCGATGTAAAATGTGGCATTAAATACAGCAAGGATAATCAAGGATGACAATAAAAGCATGAAACGGCGCGCGGTATTTTGAAACTGCCCTTATTCCACATTTTCCCACTATCCTACCTAGAACAAGTGGAATATACTATGCCACATTTTATTTCACATGTGACGTCATATTCCACATTCGGTCTAATTCCGCATTCCTGTGCGTTTACATGCACTACCAATGTGGAATTAAAAAATTCGAATAAAACCTTTATTTCACATTTTATTCCACTTTTCCTTGCATGTAAACTAGGTCAATGTCATTGAGGCGTGAAGTAATCAGTTGTTATAAAATAAATGCAGGCAACAATGGCGATGATATTTTTAACGTTTAACGAAACTATCCACGTGCAATGAAACGGTATAATAACTATTTTAGGAATAAATTAGCAAACTTTGTTTGTAGTACTGTAGGTGTGCACCCTGACCCTACGTCACTGAATGCAAAGAAAATAATTACAAATTGTATTTGTCTATACACAATCATACATTAGTTGAGATCTGGTAGCAATTAATTAGGTAATAATTTGTAAATTTTATTCACGCTTATTTATTTTTAATTACGTATTAGTTTTTATTAAAACCTTTAAATTCGATTGTGACCTGTCTATGCGCGCGCTACGATACAAAGTCGTTCACAAATTACGTTACCACAAGAAATGACAAACTTGTAAAACCCATAGCCTCTTCCCCCCCCCCCCCCCCCGACATCAGATAGTTAACATTACTTTTAGATTTATGGATCATCGAAAAAGTACCTGACCCATAACTCACCCACCTGGCTAAAGTGGTGTGTGCATGGCCCCTATCCAACAAATCAATAGCCTGTAATATTTATATTAAGTCCTAAAATAAAGCTGAGTACAGCAATTAAAATTACAATTATTACAATTAAAATCAATCTTGATCATTTTCTACGCTACCTCTGGCCTTACAGGTGTAATTGGAAGTTTCAATGAATCCTGGACTGCAAGTGCACGTTCCAGGAAGTAGAGGATGAGCGCCTTCTTCACACTTGGAATTTTGGGTGCACTCCGCTCGGGATTTGTTGCTCACGTCACACTTGGCTCCGGAAAGACCCACGCATTTCCTCAGTTTGGAATTGTATTCGGAAAACGTGGGGCATTTGCATTTCTGATCGACGCATTGCAAGGACGTTAGAGTATCACAGTCAGTCGTAGAAGTACATTTCGTGTCATACGCTACTTTGCATTTCCCTGCTGCAACCTCGACATAGCCCTTTTTGCAGGTACAGTGACCCACACCATTCGAGAGCGAGCACTCTGCGTTTCCATTGCAGGAAGAATTGCCCGTACAACGACCCCCAACTTGGCTGATGCAGGACTTTGTGGAGGCATCGAAGGACTGTGTCACGTAGGGACAGATGCATTTGGAGCTTCTGCAGACCAGGTCATCTATACAGGTGGAAGATGTGGAGCAGGAAGACTCATAGCCAGTTGCACAGGTACCACGTTTTGATGGAGTAAAGTTATTCTGACATTTGCAGATTCCAGCGTAACCAGGTGGATTTTCGAAAATTTGATAGGAGCAAAAAGCATTGGAAGTACAAAGTCTGTCTAAACAGGGCGAGTCAACTAAACCAACGCATTGAGTCTTGAAGTCGCCCACAAATCGGTGAAAATTTGCATTCTGTGGCTGCATACGTTCGTAATTACCTGTATTTGGATTAGTACGACGATCATACCAGTTAGTGTTGTCTGAGTATCTATGAGAGGCTTGAGCTCTGCTATATATAGAAACAGAGGGGTCACAATTGCATTTTCCATTCAAACAAACCAACTTCTCCCCAGACTTTTGCTCGCACTGAATTGTTGCTGTGCAATTTCCTAATAGTTTGATTTTAGGAACACACAGACCGTCTTCATCAGCATACAATGTTTCAGCGCATGTGCATTGATTTCCAGAGCAAATGGCACCATCAGTACATAGAGAATTAATACATTGTTGATCACCCAGTCCAACACACTGTGGTCCTTCCTCTTCTATGTCTGAATAAATTGAAGTTGATTGTTCGCATTGGCAAAGACCGTCTTGACATTGAAGAGCTTGATACTGTGAGCATTGGGAGGAGGAGTTACATGACTCTTGATGCCCAAAGGCGGGAGAGCAAGTTCCGTTTTCGTTCTCGAAAAATTTATTTCCACAGGTACAAATTCCTTCCAGGCTACACGTAGCGTTCGCTACACACGTTGTGACTTCAAATATAAAATTATTATCTTCTACATCGTCCACCGCAAATGTACATCTCTCTCCGGATTTTGAAACGCATTTCTTGATGCTTTCTTGAAAGATCATTTCGTCCTGTTTGATACAGTCACAGATTCCATTGTAGCAGCCCAGCCAGGCCCGAGAGTCACACCTTGAAGTTCGGTTGCAGGGTTGACCAAAGGAGCTTCTTTGAACAGACGACGTAACCGCTGCAGGCCCTGCGTATATATGTGGTAAAACTGCTACAACCACAGCAGCTATGAAATACATGGGGAAGAGTATTTTCTTCATTTTATTGCCTGCTGGAAGTAATCAAATAATTTAAGATTAGATTATTAGAAACTACTTCCACATAATTTTAATTTTTTTGGAGTCCCTGTAAATAGAAAATACCAACAATAAACAATTTAGAATATTACAAAAAATTATTTTAAAATTAAAAATACCGTTTTGTTGGCTGATATTTTAATTCAATACGAATTAATTGTTGCTATTTACCTTTATAGTAGTTTCAAAACTTTTGAAATTGCCTTTGGTTAGTATTTTTCAGTCCAAGCTATATACGGTACAATACCTTCAATGAACTAGTAGAAAGTCAAAGATAGCAAGCCTTTATATTTGAAATTGTATTTTTTAATAAGTATATGCCTTTTAATACTGAAGTCTTTGAAGTTTTGGGACGTCTTAATCAGAGAATGGCAAAATAAAAACTACTGAGGAAAAAAAGATTAACCAATAAAAGTAAGTACCTACGTGTCAGTAATAAATTTCGACATTGACATCTACCTTATATTTATTACCCAGTTTGTTATCTCCGAATTTAACTTTGACTTAGCAATTATCTCTCCTATTTCCTTCAGTGAAAACGTTTACAAAACGTTAATGTTGTTTTTCAAATCCAGAATGCACTTCCACACTTGGACTTGGAGGCTCGTGAGATTAATAACCCAGTTTTTTTGTACGTAATAATAATAATAAATTGTTAATTACTATATTATCATTGGCGCCAGCATTTCGCGGTTCATTGATTTTTTACATGCTAGATAAATTACCGTATTTTTTCGAATAAGTGCCATATATAATGTTGCTTACTCACTTTTGAGGGACTGACAGTCCATCTCTATTTTATACTAAAATCAATACTGACTATCTCACAATATCTGTCTAATTTTACTTGAAATGGGACTTTTATAAGTAGGCACTCATTTGAGAAGCGACACCAAGTCAAAAACATACGGTATAAAATAAAATTGTGTCGTAAAATACTTTGAGAAAATAAAATAATCATTTGACACCAGGAAATTGACCAAAGGGGTGTTGGTGTTAATATATTACATGTCGTGTGCTTGAAAGAAGTCAAGCTTGATCAAAATGGCAAAGTTTGCATTTAATTTATCTGAAACTGATAATAGTGAAAGGTGAAGCGAGTTAACATCTGAACTGATCGTCACCATTCAAATTATTACTGCATTGATAACCGATTACTAGCTCCGGCAACAAAAACGGCGAAAGCATAAAAACAAATGTTCATGCATATATGATGTATCTACATGTACTGCTGGACTTGGCGGGTTTCAAAGTATTAAAATTGTCCTGTCTGCAAAACCAAATCTTAAGTGTCACAGTGTCAATCAAATACTAATTTACACATTAGGTATGGAAAATGGACGTGTGTATAGTTCCTTCATGAAAATTAAATATGTGAAAACCTATATATAACTACAAACGGCAAACTTGCGCCATTTGGTACACATACATATCGTCACTGAAGAATCAAAAGTGTGTTAACTAAGCACTGTTAAGTAATTGGCAGATATCGGTTATTTTTCTTATTAGGATATATGTGTAGGTACTTATAGTATGTAGTAATAATTGCATATTACACAAAGAACCAAAATTAGTAATAATTATTTTTGACACACAAAGCTTATAATGGTGAACAGTCAATATTGGGGTGTAATTTTTTAATAACAGAAAGTTTCATATTTTGCATAATATACAATTTGAAAAAATACTTATACCAATTCACCTTAAACGCCCAATGTTTGCATAACATTATTAATCAAGAAAAATTTAATGAATGATGGCAGGTAGCTGTTGTTTAAGTAAAGGTCAAAAGTAAAATGTACTATCTACATGTTTTTCAAAAGTAAAATGTACTATCTACATGTTTTTCAAAAGTAAAATGTACTATCTACATGTTTTTCAAAAGTGTAAAATGTTCTATCCACATGTTTTTTAAAACTGTAATGTTCTATTTACATGTTTTTCAAAAGTATAAAATGTTCTATCTACATGTTTCTTAAAAGTGTAAAATGTTCTATCTACATGTTTTTTAAAACTGTAATGTTCTATCTACATGTTTTTCAAAAGTATAAAATGTACTATCTACATGTTTTTCAAAAGTGTAAAATGTTCTATTTACATGTTTTTCAAAAGTGTAAAATGTTCTATTTACATGTTTTTCAAAAGTGTAAAATGTTCTATCTACATGTTTTTAAAAAGTGTAAAATGTTCTATTTACATGTTTCTCAAAAGTGTAAAATGTTCTATCTACATGTTTTTTAAAACTGTGTAATGTTCTATCTAGATGTTTTTTAAAACTGTGTAATGTTCTATCTAGATGTTTTTTAAAAGTAAAAAATAATGTATCTACTATGTATCCATCTATGTTTTCCAAGATTATGAAATGTACTATCTTACAAGTTTTTTAAAAGTATAAAATGTACTATCCACATGTTTTTCAAAAGTGTAAAATGTTCTATCTACATGTTTTTAAAAAGTGTAAAATGTTCTGTTGACATGTTTTTCAAAATTATAAAATGTTCTATCTACACGTTTCTCAAAAGTGTAAAATGTTCTATCTACACATTCCTCGAAAGTGTATAATGTTCTACCTACATGATTTTCAAAACTGTGTAATGTTCTATCTACATGCTTTTCAAAAGTAAAAAATGTTCCATCTACATGTTTTTCAAGATTGTGAAATGTACTATCTACCTACTTGTTTTTCAAAAGTATTATATTTACTATCTACATGTTTTTCAAAAGTGTAAAATGTTCTATCTACATGTATTTTAAAACTGTGTAATGTTCTATTTACATGTTTTTCAATAGTAAAAAATGTTCAATCTACATGTTTTCCAAGATTGTGAAATGTACTTTCTACCGTAAAGCTTTAAATAACTCCCGGGTCCCTTGTAACTCCTGTGGTCTTTAGTAACTTCCGGTGTCCCTAGTAACTCCCCTGTGTCTTTGTATTGTACAGTAACTTTTATTATTACCGCATTTTCGATAGCACGTTCATTTTACCTTACCCCTCACAAAACTTCAACGTAACTCCCGGGTCCCTAGCAACTCTGGGGTTTTGAGGCAAAATTTGAGCTAACTCCCGGGCGAGTTATTTAAAGCTTTACGGTACATGTTTTTCAAAAGTATAAAATGTACTATCTACATGTTTTTCAAGAGTGTGAAATGTACTATCTACATGTTTTTAAAAAGTATAAAATGTTCTATCTACACGTTTCTCAAAAGTGTAAAATGTTCTATCTACATGTTTTTTAAAACTGTGTAATGTTCTATCTACACGTTTTCTAAAAGTATAAAATGCACTATCTACATGTTTCTTAAAAGTGTAAAATGTTCTATCTACATGTTTTTTAAAACTGTGTAATGTTCTATCTGCAAGTTTTTTTAAGACTGTGAAATGTACTATCCACATGTTTTTCGAAAGTGTAAAATGTTCTATCTACATGTTTTTCAAGATTGTGAAATGTACTATCTGTAAAGCTTCAAATAACTCCCGGGTCCTTATCACACTAGCTAAAATTTATTTACCTCACATAATACCTACTACCTTCACATTAATTTAAAAAATACAAATTAAATCTCCTTTTCATTTAGTAGGGGGCCACACACTAAATTAATTGCCAGTTCTCTTAATAATCAAACGTGTAGAACTGCATTTGTACATTATGAGTACACGTATTTGAATTTTGCTGAATTAAATAATTTCAGTGATATGCAGTTGATAGTAAAATAGAATAAAGGTTCTGCTTACTTTTTTTTGCACAGTCTTCCAAAGCTTCACAGAGATGTCAGTTAAAAAAAGTTGAGTTATTTCTGCACTAGGACGGACGGCAAAATGTGGAAATCTGAAAAGAATTATAAATTCAATAAAAAATATTAATTATGCGTTACCGTGCAGGTTAACGTTACACTGCATGGCAAATTATTTTTTAAATTACTGACTCTGATTGTGAGTACTGATTATTGGATTTGTAAATAGGAACCAAGGGGGTAAACTAATTACGATTTAGTAGATTCAACAACTTAAACATAAACCAGGAAAATTGGAAGTGCGGCAATAAAAGTTAAAATCAAATTAAAAGACCTACTGGCATGTCAAAAGAATAAAACAACAACCTCAAAATTATACAACATTTGTAACGTGGAATAATTACATATAAATATTGTATGTGAAAAACCAAAAGGGCCCATTTCCAATTTAAGCAAGATTCAAAATGAGCTATGTCGTAAAAAAAAAGGAGAAACATGCGTAAAATGGTAATTAAGAGTTTTTTAAAAGTGCAAAAATGTTCTATTTACATGTTTTTGACATAAGCAAAATATTCTAATTCTATGTTTTTGAAAAGTTGCAGAATATTTTATTCTATATGTTTAAAAAGTATAAAATTTTTTGAGTACATATTTATATAGAAGTTGAAATTGTTCTTACTCTATATGATTTTAAAGCGCAAAACGTTATATTTGTATGTTTTTTAAAAGTGTAAAATGTTTTATTTGCATTTTTTTTAACTGTAAAACGTTTTGATTCCATGTAGGTATTTTAATAGTGCAAAATGTTTTATTTTTGGAATCCGTTAAAGACCTATTTTAATAGTTTTGGTAATAGTAGATATTGTTTTTAGTTAAAAATGGACATAACCGATTTTAGTCCTTTGCAGACGGTATGGTAATGTACTTTATAAAGCAAAAAAATTAATTTACAGACTTGTGAAGCATTTTTGTATAATAAAGTTTATAAAATAAAACCTATTTAAAGTTTTAATTATTTTAGTGTAGATTATTTTGATATTTTACTTAAGACTGAAATTTAGGTGTAAGTAGGTTACCTTTGATTTGCAGAATTAGATTGTGAGCTTGTTAACTACGTAATAAACTTGTTGTTGTTTCTTTACTGTACAAGAAATGCGTAAAAACCAAATTCGTTTACTGCGGGATAAATGCAGCTAAAGCCAAAATACAGAGATTCGGATTAAAAAGCAGCGACAGTAAAAATTTTAAATAAAATTTAAAATAAAACTAAAAATAAAACAGAAAAATAAGGAAAATGAAATTGAAGATTGGAATTAGGTTCTTCTTCCCACAGCGTTCAGTATAAAGTGATGCAGTGGAGATCTCATCTTGAGGTTTTTAACGGCGAATGTGACACGTATTTTAGACAGTTGGGGAAGCAGTCGAAATGTGTAATCACATGATTATCTAATATACCTACGTCAACATAAATGATCAGGACAACATGTAATTTATCTAGAGCACTATTAGAAGCTGACTAAAATAAATTCAATAAAAAAATCAATTACTTGGAATCAAAAATTAATTAGCAGGAAATTAAATTACCCAGATTTATTAAGAATTTAATCCAAATCCTAATTATTTCAAGGAATTACGCTTGGCTGGAATTAAAAAAAACGTTGAGTATAGATACATAACAGCACAACATGGTAAATGTAATGAAATTGGATTAAAAGGTAAATCTATCATACAAATAACATGAACTGAGGGGCTACGTGATATAACAGCTCTAACATTGGTATGAGATCTATAGGCAGCCACTATGGGACCAGCTAATACTAAATTTTTGCCATGAGGGGCAAAACCCGACTTTCAAAAATCTCTCTTTTCAATGTTGTAAGTTGAACTATGCTTTATTGCGTAGCTTGTAGCCGTTTTTCAGAAACCTGATTGAACTGTAACCGTGTCAAATAAATTTTGAAAGCTGGCATGTCAGTTCAAAGCGCAATGTAAGTAAATGGCCTACTTTGAATTTCTTATTACTTACAATATTGCTGAGTATTGCATTAGCGGTTTACGCTACAATATAGCCCTCAGTCTTAGCTACAGCTTGAAAAAAAATTAGGTGCGGAGAGGTGCGGAAAGCATATTAAACTTAATTTTTAAACCTAATTGTCACAACTCACAAGGGACATCCCCTAAGTTGTCTTCACTAATATTAATATCGCTGCCGAACGCAGCATTTTGCTTTATACAATCATGCTGCTCAAGTTTAATATTATTGCGTTAACACAATTATTGCGGCACTCTCCACTCAATCCACCCGATTTTTATTATCGTTTATAATTATATGTATCAAAGTTAAACCTTCCAAAAGTCTTGAACTAATCTTCACATAACCTTGATACGTAGACACAAATGATCAGCATGAAAATTGCTTATAGTACCTTATTGTTGAATTGTGTGCACAACCTTAAATGGTAACCTCTGACCTTTAAAAACTTCTAATGTAAAGGTCACATAACTTTATTTTAGAAACGGAAATAATCAGCATCCAAAACTGCGCTAAGCCTAATTTTTTAATTGTAAGCCAAACCAAATATGTTGACTTTTGACCTTTAACAAATCTTAAAGCAAAGGTCAAATTACGTTAACATATAAACAAAAATGATCATCGTCAAAAACTATATATTGTACCTAATTTTTGTGAATATGTGCTAAAATAAATTTCGTGACCTTTGACCCACAAAACATCCTAACGTGAAGGTCACATATCTTTTATACATACACAGAAATAATCAGCATCAAAAACTGCCCATTGTACCTAAATTTTGTGTCTTTTGGGTAACATTGCAATATTGGTGAATGTGACGGTTCCCTTTTGAGAAATTTACGTATGTATAATTATAAATTCTCGTCTAAAGCAACTGCAGCGGCACTTTCAAACCTATGACAAATCCTGCCTATACCTGGACCCCAATGTGGGCAGTAATAACAGATTAGGATGTCGTTGTCATTGAAGTGGCAAAAGAAACCATATCTATTTTTAGCTAAATCCAAATTGTAGTTCCTACAAAGATATTTGTGTGATGACATAATTATTATCCCAACTACACGCTGTTTCAGTAATGTGCGCTTTTTGTAAATGTAAAGATTACTCAAATGTATGTGTTAGCACTTAAAAAAATTAAAGCAAAATAATCCACAGTCCACAGCATATTTAGTAGGCATGTAAATAGGACATTTTGTACTTTTAAAATTCAGGCAAATAGGACATTTTGCTCTTTTAAAATGCATGTAAATAGGACATTTTGCTCTTTTAAAATGCATGTAAATAGAACATTTTGCACTTTTAAAATGCATGTAAATGGAACATTTTACAGTTTTCAAAAAGTATGTAAATGGAATATTTTGCACTTTTAAAATGCATGTAAATGGAACATTTTACACTTTTTAAAAATTATGTAATTAGAACATTTTGCACTTTTTAAAAGTATGTAAATAGAAAATTTTGCATTTTTCAAAAATTATGTAAATGGAACATTTTACACTTTTTAAAAAGTATGTAATTAGAACATTTTGCACTTTTCAAAAGTATGTAAATGGAAAATTTTGCATTTTTCAAAAATTAGGTAAATGGAACATTTTACACTTTTTAAAAAGTATGTAATAAGAACATTTTGCACTTCTCAAAAGTATGTAAAAGGAACATTTTGCACTTTTCAAAAATTATGTAAATGGAACATTTTGCACTTTTAAAATGCATGTAAATGGAACATTTTACACTTTTCAAAAAGTATATAAATAGAACATTTTGCACTTTTCAAAAATTATGTAAATGGAACATTTTACACTTTTCAAAAAGTATATAAATAGAACATTTTGCACTTTTCAAAAAGTATGTAAATGGAAAATTTTCAAAAATTATGTAAATGAAATATTTGGAATTTTTAAAATGCATGTGAATAGAGCATTTTGCACTTTTGAAATGCATGTAAATAGGACATTTGACACTTTTAAGATTCATGCAAATGAAATATTTCCCCTATTTTTCTATTCACTGCATTTTAACAGAGCATTTTGTTATGTAAATTTTGGTTTGACATTAGATGTTTTGATACTTATCTCTAATGATATTTAGTATAAACAAAATACAAATATTTATAGCATGGCAGTACGTAATAACTATGCAAAATGTTACAGAACCAGATTCTAGTTAAAACTATGATAATAAGCAGATGCGGCATTTTTTATTAATTATTTATGTGACGTGCGGATTCCAAGAATCAGGATTTTTTTTGCAATTCTACTAATCTCTATTGATTCCATGTTTTTGCAGAATTAACCACAGTGATGAACTGTCCCTGTTCTGGCCTTGCCACGATTTAATTATTGAGCAACGATTAAAACATACATATTGACAGATGTGCTCCATTAAATTATCATATAATTACCAAATACTAAAAATAAGAATTCCCTTGCCATGGACTGAGTAAATACGACTTCTTGCCTGCGACTATGTAATAAGTAATGTATAAGTAGTGCATAATTATAATTTATGTTGGCGCTTAATAGCTGTCTTGTGGTAAGTATAGCCGCCTTGGTTATAAAAGAACTTAGATTACTGGGAATAATTTACTGAAACCCAATACAACTAACTACATATTGTGTAATTAAATACAATGTCACATTTGTATATGAATATTCTACAGTCTCAATTCTGAGGGTGTAATTGGATAAATATTTAATGTCCCCCCATTCCTAATAACTTACTATATATAAGGAAGGATTTTATTATTTCCGGAAACATTCCTGGCAATATTCCATGTCTACAGTTTCGCATTTATCTAGATTAGGCCAAGTCAAAATAAGGGTTTGTCTCATTACAATTTATTAGTAAAGTACAAAGTTAAAGAACTTAACTTATTTTCGCAACGTTTGTTGTACGAGATGTTGTCCTTACAATATTTAATTACAAACATTGTTTTTAGTAATTATTTCGAATGCAATGATATTAAACATTAGAAAAATGTGTCCACTTGTATTTAATTGCACGCAGTTTAAGCTCTAACGTTTACCATGATGGCGTTCAACGTGGTCCTCAACTCGTGACTTGGAATTTGCAGTAAAGTTGCAGTGTGGACATTTATTTGGAAACGTTATTTTAAGATTCATACACATTCCAATTTTTTCATTTATTTGAACAAACGACGTTTAAAATTTGAGCCTTAAATATATACAAGGATCACAAAAACCCAAATTTTATCAAAATCAGATCAGAGCTGTACAAGTACCATAACTATAGTGTGGCAAAATATTAAAATTTTAATTTATTAAAACTGTAACTTAACAACGCAAAATGCAGTCACGTTACTTTAGGTCTGTGATAAACATGCTACATTGGTGCATATAGTTTTTTTGCCTTCTTTTATTAGTATTTTGATAAAAACGGAGATAGTCATTTTCGCTTTTAGCAAAAAATGGTAACAGTCAGCTTCGCTTTTAGCACCAAAAGGAGATAGTCAGATTTAAATCTTCGCTGACCATTATTGTGTTTGTTGTCTACGGCCGTCTGGCTTCTTTATCGTGCAGAATAGGATATCTTTACATTGTGCCTGTGTATTGAACTGATATTGTGCACCGCAAAGAACTTGATGGCTTAGACAGAACGACAACAAAAAATAACAAAGACGTTCGTTATAGTGAGGTGTAATTGTTTTTGTAAATATTTAGTGCCTCGTGCAAAATGTAATATCTTCTAATAGGAACATTAAGTTCTATTTACCTACGTTTCATGCAAAGCACTGCCTCATGAGTGCATTTAAATGTACTAAAAATCCCTATTTAACTTGTAAATAAACCTAATTATTTTCACAAAATAAAATCCCTTTACAATATCAATTATAAATTTTTTTAAATGTTCAAATTATTAATAATTTATTTCATAGAAACATGGCGATTAAAATTAGAAACAAGTAATAATTGACATAGTTACTTAGGTATTGATACTTTATGTACGTATTTATTATATTTAACTTTAGATATAACTGCGATTAGACGAATGGTACCAAAAATATGTAAATAGCATGTACATTATAGTAATGTCGCTTCAAAACTTCTATAAAAGTATTTACAAAAATTAAATTTAAAAATAGCACACGTTCCATAGGTAATGACTGCATAGTAACATAAAGGTAAAGAAAATTCGTAAGGTCAATAAAACAAGGCGTTGAAATTAACAAATAGTTAATAAATAAAATTAGTAAGCTCCATAAACTGGGCCCTTTCTACATACATAGATTAACTTCACAATGCTACTCAATAAGAAGCGACCACGGGTGCTGGATTCGTCCATAGAAGATGTCCGACAAGTTTTTAGGATTCGTGAATAGAAAGGTGTATCCTGCTCAGCTGTGAGCACCCCTAAGTTTTGACCAGGGTAGGGAACATTACTAATTGGGCAGACTATGCAGGCAGTTCCTACGCCGAAAATTTCCAGTATCTAGTAAAAACAAAAATTATTGAATTATTTCATGATATCTACACGTTTTTTAGATTTTCTTTTGTGGTTAGATAAAATTTAAGAATTAGTTGCATTTACCATTTTTTAAAATTTTAATTATTCTTTTCTGGTCGTGAAGCTGAACCAACTCTGCCATATTTATCGAACGTTCAGTTCGTTTTTGAATTTAGCTCACGCATGTGTCATGTCAAGCAGACTTCGTTGAGTGACACCAGGGAGAATGAGTCTACTTAAAGATGGAGTTATTAATTTTTTTTCTACAATACGAAAAAAAAATTGATTTGAATAATTTAATTAAATAGCTAACGAAGAGAGTTTATAATACAGAATCAAGGTCAATATTTTAAGCGGCTAATACCTCCACTAGCATTTTGAATCAGAACGAAAACATTCATCGTTCTTGCCTTTGTAATTTCAGGGTTGTCCCCGTTCAGCCACAACACTTGCTGATGCCCGGCATCTTCAGCATTTTTCTGTTGAACACAACCAGTGAATTAGTAGTTAGAACAGTACAAAATATAATACCCTTGAAATTAATTAACTTAATCACCTGGCCAGGCACGTAAATACTTAGCATTGGCAAGTAGCGACACAAGCTTAAATCCAGTTTAAATATACGGACCGACTGGGCAGAGAATTACATACAGAAGTGCTTTGGAGGATTTTCCAATATACCAATTGAAGGCTAAATTTCAAAAAAACAAAAATTCCAAGAAATCAATTACCCATGTACAATGACTAAAAACAGTTAATCCAGTAAAAACAAATTGGCATTTTTGCAGTACTAAAAAACTATAAATTGAAACCAGAAGTACTGGTGTGGTACACAAGTATGCAAGTACTTACATCTGTTTCAATAAAAGTTGGGCGAATGTACAAACTGGAAGTTTTCGAGTGTGGAATCCTTTCTTGTTCATTTCTAATTAGTTCTTTAAGCACTTAAAAAATTCTTTAGTTTCAAACTGTGGGAGCAGCGCCTGATCCGCTCCACGAAGCAATCTTTTCGTATTTAGATCCGGGCGAAATAGTCGCACCTTACATTCTGCGCCTCTGTAGCCTTTTATTCCTTCGTACAACTGTAATACATAGGTAACACGATTATTTAAATATTTGGAACTACTTTTGCAAGTGTTGATACACAAAGGATGCGTGCACAAATTAAGGCATGAGAAAATTATAATTGTATACTATGTACCCCGCACCTAGTTTGTATTTAGTAACGGGACGTAATATGTAAATAGATCTTACTCTCAAAATAATGAATTTTCGTTAATTTAAATGGGATCGCCAATTACCTCTACAGCGTAATGAAACACTTTGGCAGCTAGATGAATTTTTAAATCGTGAAGAGGCGATATCTGTGGACGACCCTATCTGTTCACTTCATCCCACTCTATTTTAAGCATGTGGTCAGTGAAGCATCTCCCAAAGGATAAACCGCCTACATCTGGTTTGGACTGGAGCACATCTGGGCTCGCCAAAGAGACTTGTAGATCCGAGAACTTTTGAAAAAGCAAAATTGTAAAACAATTTGCAATTAAAATACACCAATTCAAAATTAAATATTTTCCTCATATATTTAAAATTGTCTGTAGTAAATAAATGCACTGTTACCTTAAATGTTGAACTTGGCAATTTAAGTTTTACGATTTCCGTATTTTCCACACTAAGTGAATGTTTAAATGATGGCGCCATTATTTTAAATTGCCACACACTTTGTTGCAAGTAAAATAAAAATTAAAATCAGCTACTGTAAACTTCAACTGTAAATAGGTTAATATATGTACAAAATAAATTTTTGCTTTTTAAAAATTTATTTATAAAGGAACTTAATATCACTTTTTAAAAAAAAAAAATCAAGATGAAACTTGAAATGTTTAAATGTCAACAATATAACAAAGTAAACAACTGTGTGATTGCAGCCTCTCAGTGAGAACTTTTAGTGTTTTGTAGGATATGAAAAAGTTAGTTATAAAAAGTGCACACGAAGATCAACGTTTTATAACAGAGAATATGCTGCTATGTATATTATATTGAAATTATTTCTTACCCTCGGCTACCGAAGCTACATGTAATAACCTTTGGATTTTCATCATTTTTACCAAGTAGACCAGTAACATTATTTATATAGGTAGGTACAAAAATTCTCCGAACCATAACAAAAAATACTGTCAATCTAATCGCAAGTCAGCTAAATACTTCAGCATCGTTCACAAATGATGTTATTGCCCTATAAGGTGAGTCAGTATTTGAGGCTATAGATAAAAATGATAAAATTCCTGCTAAATGCAGGGCAGTTTTCTTACGTAACTTTGCCTAAAATTTCTAATCAACGAAATAGGTGGTTTTGGTAATAAATGTCGGTTTAGGTTTCTTTACAAAGAGAGGGTGCACAAAATACGTGGTTAAAGAATTTTGATTTTGATGCCCTACCCCGCAACTTTATTTTTGTGTGGTAATGGAAAACATAACTTAATCGTAGCAATTATATAAATCACATAACGCATTTTGTGAACGCAACCTTAAACAGCAGCAGCTTAACACGGTATTTTGCTGATGCCCAGTGAGTTACACTGACACTAGAGATGACATCAGTTATGGACGATCTCCTATCAATTATATTGGAAAAACGTGCATATAAAAGCAGCATGATCTTTCCATAAAACATGTACATAAAATATTCTGCACTTTTCAAAAAACGTGTAGCTGGAACATTTTGGTCTTTTCAAAAAATCTGTACATCGAACACTTTCATCTTTCAAAAAAACATGTAAATTTGACATTTACATATTTTTAAGATACACGTAAATAAAATGTTTTGTATTAAAAAAAAAATGAAAATAAAGATTTCCATCTTATTAAAAAAATTTAACTGGAACATTTAGAGCTTTGAACAAAACTTCTACATAAAATATTCCGTACTTTTTAAAAAAACATGTAACTAAAACATTTTGGTCTTTTAAAAAAACGTCTACATAATATACTATGATCTTTTCGAAAACACATGCAAATATAACGTTTAGATCATTTCGAAAAACATGTAAATATAATATTTTGCATTAAAAAAACATGTAAATAAACATTTCTATTAAATTAAAAAAATACGTCAATAGAACATTTGAATCTTTAAAAAAACTTGTTAATAGAACAATTTAATTTTTTTTTAAACATGTAAATAGAATATTTTGCATTGAAAAAAACAAGTAGATAAAGTATTTTGCAGGTTAAAAAAAACTTGGTAGGTAAGACACTTTGCACGTTTTACAAACTCGTGATTAGCATTAATAGTATGAATCCTGTTTAAATGTAATTTTTTGACATGGCTCATTCTAATTCCAGCACAAATTAGATATGAGTTATTTTGATTCTTCGCTGACGATACGCAAGTAGATTTATTTTAAACAGTAATTATATAAATATTTATGGATTGACAAAAAAGGAACTAATTATTATACGTAGGTCTAAACATGTCATAGACTTTTTCAATTATATTTATTTCACTACTGGGTAGTGTGGATCTGCTTCATTTTACGTAGAAAGAAAGATGCACATTTTATTAAAAGAGGATAATGACCGGCACTTAACAAGATCTAAACAAGTAACAAGTTGTAATTTTCTGTTTATAAATATTGTAGTATAATTAAATGTACAAACGGCATATGACATGTTAACCCACAATTTAAAAGTCAAGTCAAAGTCCTAGTTAATATACTAGTGGATTGCATCAGACGACAGTTCATTATCACAATCAGAAGTATGTGTTGGCACATATAGTAAACAGCTTTATGCCCTGCCTAATGAATGGACTGTAAATATTACAAAAATGTATTGAGTTAGCTATGCTAGGCACGCAAACGAGATAAGCTGGTTTGCATCTATAAGTAGCAAAGTGGACAAAAATACCAAGAACTAAAGTTAAAAAAAATTATAATTACTGGGACGGCCTTCACAAACAACATCAGCATGCCTCACATATCTCGCCAATTCATTCATTTACTTCACTTGTAAGTCGTTAAGCAAATGCATCTGCATCATATTATGTAAGAATAGGAATAAATGTGGATCTGTAGCTGCATCTGCTGGTATTTTAATATATATAAAACTGAATAGGTGCTGGTTTTCCATTTCAGGGTAAAACAAAAGGAAAACTCTACCGATCTTTACCTAGAAAAAAATATTTTGACATGTTTTCTGACAAAATATTTTACTATGTAATTATAAAGAAACTGTATGGATTAACAGTAGTGTAAATAATTAAGGCATAATTACCTTTTAATTGCGATGTTTCAATTAAAAATTTAATATTTTCTGAGAATCAACAGTGAAAGATAGAGTAATATTCCGCGGTACTTCGCAGTATTTCAGCGTTTAAAAATTTCAAGTAATTACAATTGATGAAAAACACTTTAATTGTGATGTTTAATTTGCACCTGCATTTAAAAAATAATTAATTATAGGTTAATGTTGATAAAATGAATCTCTCGCTCTTATTATTATGTTAGGTTAGGTTAGGTTAGTTAGTTCGTTTAATTAGTTAATTTATCACGAATGCAGACACAACAAAAATTGCATGGTGTCTATGGTTTGTAACGAAAAACTAAAAAAGATACTACTTTGCTTGCCCCATTTTTGAATTAGTTATTAGGTAAAGATATAAAAACTCTAGAAATACTGATAATCTAACTTATCACATTTCCAAAGTCATGAATCTGCTTTTGCTTCTAAGAACCTAACAAAAGTATTACGTTTTTTTTTACTTATAAAATAATGCGACATTGATTGATTGATTGATTGATTGAAGACTTTATTGTGCCTAAAGGCATAACACCCATCACACAAAGTTAACAGAGTTTAATTTGAGATTGATTATTAATTTTACCAATATATTGGTTAATTCTTAGGGTAGGGTCGGGTAACACAGTTACCCGACCCCGATTTGTATTTAACTGATATTACTATTTGACATATAATTGAGATATATTCTATGACAAGTTATGAGTACACGAATTTGCAGATTTGAAGGTGATGATTATTGATTTATTTTGAGGAAATGATTGTAGGAGAATTGGTATGTTGTCTAAGCTATTAGGCTAATAGGCTAATTGCTTCTTAAATCCATGGATGTTTTGAGAAGTTGTAGTTTATAATATTGCTGCAGTATTATTTGGAAATATTTTTTACTTTTCCGGACTGGCAATTTTGCATTATTGTTGAATGTTGTGATGTACTTCCATGGAGGCGCTTTTCCGATGTTTCATTTTCCTCTAGTCTGGGTTTACGGCGATTACTTAGGGAATATTTTGGGAGAGGGCGAAGTAAGTTGGGATTTTATCTTGACTGTTTTCCTGTCCTCTCTTAACTTTTTGATTTTCACTAGCATTTCTTTTTTGATTTCCCTTCCTTTTTTAGTTGAATGTTCGTTTATTCCAGACCTTGATCCACCTAATGTGTGTCTTTTGGTTACAGTTTCCATATCTGCGTACGTACTGGGAGGTTGGGTAAGGATGGATGATGGTTTACCGTCTTTATTTCTTAGTTCTTTTGCACAAGGTTTAATTATGACCTTTTTTCCCATGGTATGTTTAATGTTATGAATAGTTGTATTTGACGGACCGTCCTGTTTATTTGTGCCATGTAGGATTAAGCAAGCTTTGTCGGATTCTATACTTATATCCATGCCATGATGATGATTTTCCATCCTTTTTTTACGTGGATCACATTGGTTGACCTTTATCATATCCTTTGCCATAATAGATTCCGATGAATTAGTTTCCATCTTCTGAATGTTGGATTTATCTCCAACTGATCGTATTTCTTGTATAATATTTTGGATTTCCTTCTTCTGATCAGAATGGATTTTGTTCACGGTCTCGATTTGGAGCAACAGCAGTTGTTTTAATTCGTTAAATTCTTCTTTATACATGGTTTTAACTTGATTCTTTTAGTATTTAATATTTGTTGAGTGATTCAGAGTAATAAAACCTACAACTTGTCTGCTACTGGTTCCACTGTGTGAGATGTTTGTTTCTATGCAAAAGGAACTGATTGCGTGTACTTCTGATATAGGAGTGGAGTGGAGGGGCGATTGTGTATTCCAGGTTTTGTTTGGTGTTTCTTTTCAGCACGAGGCGAGAATTGAGAAATATCACGATTTCGTATTTCACCTTAAATTTCACAAATTAGTAGTTTTCACTAAAAACTTCGATCTAATGCTGATAGAGTATAAACTTTGGAATACTTTGGTGCTTGTTATATAGTAGTAACTATTTTCGTTTCCGGGGAATTTGTGATTTTTTTTTTGTATTTTTTGAGCTTTGGAAAGTACTTGTTGTCACTTTGAATGTTAGCGCCCCTTGAAATAATGCGACATTAGTTATAAAGGACGTTACTGCAAAATTACGTTTTGTCCATTGTACATGTAATGTAATGCAACTTATATGAAACTACACACTTTAAATCATTTTGAATATTGCAACTTTTTTAGGCGCTAAATTTAAAATTATTACAAATCAAATAAAAATTTGATGCAAAAATAATCAAAAGCAAAAACATCATGAATTTGACGCTAAAAGTAGAACAAATAATAGTTGAATTTTTGGAATTTTGAAAATACATTGTGTCAAGTGCAAACTTTTCATTTTAATGAACTAATAATGGACAGTTTGGTTTACTATTGAAGGTCCGTTTACAAGTAAAGACCCGTCTCTACTGATATAAAAAAGCGTGTTAAATAAATGCGTCCACTGCTTAAATTTCAATCAGACACACCCATCTCACTTGTGTATTATCGATATTACAGACCCGTCTATTGTTGTAAATAATGTTATGTTTGTAGCTGCATAGCTTACATAAACTTGGTGACTAGGTTAACCTAACCCTAATATTACTTTATTTTTAAGACTATGAATAAAGAGTATCAAAATTACATCCATCGATTTGATGTGTTTTATAGTGCTTAACTTTATTTACGTTGGTAGTAATTTATTTGTATGGTATTTTGTAATCGTTTTTGTAAAATTTTATAATTCTAAATAATATTAAAAAACAATTTTAGGTATAACAACTTGCAAAATCAAAGTTTACAAAATAATTGAACTTGAACGTGCAAATTAGTTGCTCCTAACATTTACTTCTTAAAAGAATTACCACTTGAAATAAAATTTAAAAAACATTAAAATTAAAATTTAACTTAAAATTCTATTTTTAAAATAAATGCAACACAAACTTTTTGGTACGGTGGCTAAATGGCCCCTAAAAATGATCCCTCAGCTGTGTTCCTCTTTAAATTTGCCACTGCCATTTCGTTAAAAAATCTACTTATACATTCCGTTCGAATGGTGTAATGTTTTATTTAAACACATTTCCAGTAAATAGTCCTATGTTATGATTTTGCCGTACGATAATTGCCGTATTTAGTATTATAGTGTTTTTATATTAGAGATATTCCACTGCTATTTATATTTTATGCTTGCTAGTACAGATACTGCTGTTAAAAACTGTTAAAAAAAATTACAGGAAATACAGTACGTCAATAATTGCATATTATAGGCAATATTTTATACTAATTATACATTACAGCTAAACCCTTTGTTTTTTATGTAGCTAAACAAATTGACATAAACATTTTCTTTAGAAATTAATTGTTAAAATATAGACATTATATCCAACATGTAATTGGATAGGAGATATGTATAGTATATAGACATAAATATATTTGACATAGGTAGGTGTCATCATTGGACATCCTACATCTATTGCGTAATTTTCGTCCTTGGTAAAAAGGGATTCAGCACATTGCAAATTCTATACATTCTGTAAGTATTGATCATATTATTGGTAATATTGAATTATTCTTGTTGAGATGCAGAACGCATCATCTTTATTGTTTATATCAAATCGTTATATCTCCTTTTACATGAAAACAAATATTTGGAAATTATTACTGACTTTAAGACGTCAAGTTTGAGAATCCTTTCCATATGGAAGCATTATATGTTATTATTGCTGACGAGAGCGATATGCCATCTTCTTGTCACCCTGGCAGAGCTTATTACTTTTTATGACTTTATTAGTTGTCAAATGGCTATGTATATTTCACAATACAAGATGGTTGAGCCATATTCATTTCCTCTCAACCATCTCATCAGCAGAAATCCTGTTTGTACTTTCCTATTGTATTATATGTATAATTCGTAAAATACATATACGTTCATTGGTATACCTAAATTTATAACAACACTCGAGCAACCGAGTTTAACTCAACACAATACTGAATTTTAATAAATCAATTGGAAACTAAGAGCCGAGCAATTAGGAGCTAATTCATTCTTTCTATTCCTCTAGAATATTCTTATATTTCATTTTTAATTCACCTCATATTTTTGTCATTGATTAGCATCCTGATAACGTTACATTTTTACACATTAATCCATACACAAAAATTATCATGAATATGTTTTACATTTCCTACAATTTAATAAAATTGAAATTATGACCTGTTATTAAATAAAGAGACACATAAAAGAAATACCATTGTAATCGAAATGACTGGGCAAATCTAGTTAACCTATAGCTGCTGCTAATAACAATGAAATTTATTTCAATATTTCATAAAAAACCATTATTATTTTCGTGTCACAACTGAGCGATTTAAACGAATTATATACTATTTTAAAGGTCTTGAAATGTTAAAATTACGATATTTTTTGCTTTTAAGCTTCAAGCTTGTTTAATAATTTTAAAGTCAATTTAAAAAGGTAAAGGTTTGCAAAAAAGAGCAATATGTTAAGAAAAAACTAAACAGTAGTCCATTTTTTGAAATGCTGCACTGTTTATTACCTTTTAAATGATATATAACACGCTGAAATCGGTCAAGGTTTTTAAAGCTGTGACAAACATGGTAAATTGTGTACATAAGTAGCAATAATTGGGTTAATTACCAAATCAAAATACTGAATTAATAATTTTACTTTTATCAAGTCCTTGTTATCTGTAGACTTAAGAAATCAGGTAAATGAGAAGACAATTTTGCAAAGTATCAGTATCTCTGAAATCAATTGCTTTGCTTATTAAAAACTCGTGATGATTATTTTATACATAACTACATATTATATACCTTATAATTTGATCGTTACTAGTACCAATGCTATTGCTTGCAGTTTTTTGAATTTTAAGATTCCAATTTAATACGAAGCGAGACATTATGAAAGAGATTGCATGATACAAAATGTCCTTAGCACTGAGTTTTAATTGAATAAAGAAAATCAAATATTTTGTTGTACTGCAATTTGCGTAAATGTAATTCCACATTCTAAACCCTAAAAAATTAACTAATTGAGTATTTTTTCACTCCTAGTCTCGCTTTTAACTCTGAAGACGGCAAAAGTGTCCTTCTTTGTCCTCGTTAGCAATTTCGTAAGGTTTGTTGTTTTATTTCAGGTTTGACTTGACCACAATTTTCGCCAGTGTAAGACACGGAGCCGGTGACCGGTAGGACCGATTGCACTGACCGGAGGTCCGGTCAGTTCTATACTTTTGAGACAAGCTCAGGACGGCCTGTGTTAAATAATACGGAGGCTCAAATGAGGCCAAAAAGAAAGGTACGTTTCGGTCCTCGGTCACTTTTTTTTAAGAGCTCATTAGGGACAGATTGTCTTGCACTGATTTTCGCGAGTCCACCAGCATTTGTGGCTTCAGCCTGACAGGGCTGTATCTATGAAGTTTCATATCTTCGCTTTGGACCATTTTTGATCGGTATGATAATAATTTATCGGCATACTAAAGTTATTTTAACATATTGTCAATAAAAAATCATTCTGCGTAAGTCCCGTGCAAAGCTAAAATATTTCTATCGCAAGTCCATACGATTCTTATTAGGTCATTTTCTCGAAACTGTCGCAATTTAATTCAACTGGGAGCTACTTTGGCAGTTGCATTCGTGTTATCCTTTGTATAAGATGGGGATGGTATTTTACTGACTGTATTGTACTCATGACGTACACGTGCTAGAGTTCATCCACAAAAGACGTAATAAAAATTTTATTTTCAGAACATTTTGTAATTATCAAAAACGCGTACTAATTGCCATCATGACATTGCCTATGGAATATAAAACGAGTTTCTTAAATTCCAAAATACTCTATTCCTATGTTTATGAAAAGTGCAATAATTTTTGTTTGCATACTTTTAAAAGTGTTAAATATTGTATTTACTTACCTAATAAAAGTGCAAAATGTTCTATTTGTATACTTTTCAAAAGTGTAAAATATTTTATTTACGTACCTAATGAAAGTGCAAAATGTTTTATATACACTCACCTTTTTTTTCCTATTTACATGTTTTTAAAAAGTGTAAAATAATCTATTACTATTCTTTTTGAGAAGTATAAAATATTATTTACACTTGTTTTTTTTAGAATGTACAAAGTATTATATTTACTTGTTTTCTAAAAAGTGAAAATTGTCCTATTTACATATTTAAAAAACAAAAAATGTTGTTTACATGTAATTATCTTTTTTTGAAGTGTTAAATGTCAAATTTACATAATTTTAGACAGTGCAAAATATACTATTTACATGTTTTTAAAAAAGTGTAAACAATTCAATTACCATGCGTTTCTAAAAATGTCCAAGTTTCTATTTACATGCTTACGTAAAGATGATTCTTTTTTTTTCTGAAGAAAGTTTCGTTTATTTGAACCCACAATTAAATACAGGTCATTTTGATGTTTCGCACACGATATGTTTATTTTTGTATTTCTAATTTTATTTCTCAAGGTAATTTTTCTCGCTTTCTCTCGTCAAGGAGTATCACAAGTAATTATTACATATGCTGTGTCACATAAGGCTTACTGTTACAGAAAATCGACGTAACTTTATTTCTAAGCTACTGATTATTAAAGTACTTAACAAAAAATAACTACTGGTATAACATTTCTAGAAAGACACAAAGATGTCGTAAAAATACTGGGTACTTCCAATTATTCAGTTAAGCATTAAAAAACATTTGATTTCAAATTCTTCCATCAAATTACCCAATGGATAAAGTTATAGGTACACAGGTACACAAACCTAGATTTTGTATGAAGTAAATATTATTGTATGAGACTGGCATTCGAGTGTCAATGTATTGCATGTACATAGTTTCATAATCTCATGATCTGATGTATGCCCCAGCAATGCATGTACATAGTTCCATGATCTGATGATCTAATGTATGCTCCAGCATTGCATGTACATAGTTCCATGATCTGATTAGTTGATGTATGCCCTAGTATTTCATGTACAAAGTTCCATGACCTGATGATCTTATGTATGCCCCAGCATTGCATGTACATTGTTTCATGATCTCATGATCTAATGTATACCCCAGCATTGCATGTACATAGTTCCATGATCTGATGATCTGATGTATGCCACAGCATTGCATGTACATAGTTCCATAATCTGATGATCTGATGTATGTTCCTGCATTGCATGTACATAGTCCCATGATCTGATGATCTGATGTATGCCCCAGCATTGCATGTACCTAGTTCCATGATCTGATGATCTGATGTATGCTCCTGCATTGCATGTACATAGTTCCATGATCTGATGATCTAATGTATGCCCCAGCATTGCATGTACATAGTTCAATGATCTGATGATCTGACGTATGTCATAGCATTGCATGTACATAGTTAATGATCTCATGATCTGATGTATGCCCCAGCATTGCATGTACATAGTTCCATGATCTGATGATCTAATGTATGCCACAGCATTGCATGTACATAGTTTTATGATCTGATGATCTAATGTATGCTCCTGCATTGCATATACATAGTTCCATGATCTGATGACCTGATGTATTACTCAGCATTGCATGTACATAGTTCCATGATCTGATGATCTGATGTATGCCACAGCATTGCATGTACATAGTTTCATGATTTCATGATCTAATTTATGCGCTAGCATTGCATGTACATTGTTCTATGATCTGATGATCTGATGTATTCCCTGGCATTGCATGTACATAGTTCCATAATAATGATCTGATGTATGCCACAGCATTGCATGTACATGGTTTCATGATCTCATAAACAAATGTATGCCCAAGCATTGCATGTACATAGTTTTATGATCTGATAATTTGATGTATGCCCCATCATTGCATGTACATATTTACATGATTTGATGATCTGATGTATGCTCCTGCATTGCATGTACATATTCCTATGATCCTATGATCTGATGTATGCCCCAGCATTGCATGTACATAGTTGCATGATCTGATAAACTGATGTATGCCCCAGCATTGCATGTACATAGTTCCATGATCTAAAGATCTGATGTATGCCACAGCATTGCATGTACATAGTTACATAATCTGATAATCTGATGTATGTTCCTGCATTGCATGTACATAGTCCTATGATCCAATGATCTAGTGTATGCCCCAGCATTGCATGTACATAGTTCTATGATCTAATAATCTGATGTATGTCCAAGCATTGCATCTCTATAGTTCTATGATCAGGAGATCTGATGTATGCTCCTGCATTGCATGTACATAGTTCCATGATCTGATGATCTGATGTATGCCCTAGCATTGCATGTACAATGTTTCATGATCTGATGATCTGATGTATGCCCCATCATTGCATGATCCTAGTTCAATTATCTAATGATTTGATGTATGCTCCTGCATTGCATGTACATAGTTCTATCATCTGATGATCTGATGATCTGATGTATGCCCCAGCATTGCATGTACATAGTTCCATGATCTGATGATCTGACGTATGCCACAGCATTGCATGTACATAGTTTATGATCTCATGATCTGATGTATGCCCCAGCATTGCATGTACATAGTTCCATGATCTGATGATCTAATGTATGCTCCTGCTTTCCATGTACATAGTTCTATGATCTGATGATCTGACGATCTGATGTATGCCACAGCATTGCATGTACATAGTTTCATGATCTGATGATCTGATGTATGCCCCAGCATTGTATTTACATAGTTCGATGATCTGATGATCTGATGTATGCTCCTGCATTGCATGTACATAGTTCCATTATCTGATGATCTGATGATCTGATGTATGCCCCAGCATTGCATGTACATAGTTTCATGATCTGATGATCTGATGTATGCCACAGCATTGCATGTACATAGTTCTATAATTTAATGATCTGATGTATGCTTCTGCATTGCATGTACATAGTCCCATGATCCAATGATCTGATGTATGCCCCAGCATTGCTTGTACATAGTTCCATGATCTGATAATCTAATGTATTCCCCAGCATTGCATCTACATAGTTCTATGATCTAGAGATCTGATGTATGCCCCTGCATTGCATGTACATAGTTCCATGATCTGATGATCTGATGTATGCTCCAGCATTGCATGTACAAAGTTCCATGATCTGATGATCTGATGTATGCCTCATCACTGCATGTACCTAGTTCCATGATCTAATGATTTGATGTATGCTCCTGCATTGCATGTACATAGTTCTATGATCTGATGGTCTGATGATCTGATGTATGCCCCAGCATTGCAGGTACATAGTTCCATGATCTGATGATCTGACGTATGCCACAGCATTGCATGTACATAATTTATGATCCCATTATCTGATGTATGCCCCAGCATTGCATGTACATAGTTCCATGATCTGATGATCTGATGTATGCCACAGCATTGCATGCACATAGTTTAATAATCTGATGATCTCATGTAGGCCCTGCAATGCATGTACATAGTTTTATGATCTGATGATTTGATGTATTATCCAGCATTGCATGTACATAGTTTTATGATCTCATGATCTGATGTATGCCCCAGCATTGCATGTACAGAGTTCCATGATCTGATGATATGATGTATGCCACAACATTGCATGTACATAGTTTCATGATTTCATGATCTGATATATGCCCTAGCATTGCATGTACATAGTTTCATGATCTGATAATCTGATGTATGCCCCAGTATTGCATGTACATAGTTCCATGATCTAATGATCTGACGTATGCTCCTGCTTTGCATTAACATAGTTTATGATCTCATGATCTGATGTATGCCCCAGCATTGCATGTACATAGTTCCATGATCTGATGATCTAATGTATGCTCCTGCTTTCCATGTACATAGTTCTATGATCTGATGATCTGACGATCTGATGTATGCCACAGCATTGCATGTACATAGTTTCATGATCTGATGATCTGATGTATGCCCCAGCATTGTATTTACATAGTTCGATGATCTGATGATCTGATGTATGCTCCTGCATTGCATGTACATAGTTCCATGATCTGATGATCTGATGATCTGATGTATGCCCCAGCATTGCATGTACATAGTTTCATGATCTGATGATCTGATGTATGCCACAGCATTGCATGTACATAGTTCTATAATTGAATGATCTGATGTATGCTCCTGCATTGCATGTACATAGTCCCATGATCCAATGATCTCATGTATGCCCCAGCATTGCTTGTACATAGTTCCATGATCTGATAATCTAATGTATTCCCCAGCATTGCATCTACATAGTTCTATGATCTAGAGATCTGATGTATGCCCCTGCATTGCATGTACATAGTTCCATGATCTGATGATCTGATGTATGCTCCAGCATTGCATGTACAAAGTTCCATGATCTGATGATCTGATGTATGCCTCATCACTGCATGTACCTATTTCCATGATCTAATGATTTGATGTATGCTCCTGCATTGCATGTACATAGTTCTATGATCTGATGGTCTGATGATCTGATGTATGCCCCAGCATTGCAGGTACATAGTTCCATGATCTGATGATCTGACGTATGCCACAGCATTGCATGTACATAATTTATGATCCCATTATCTGATGTATGCCCCAGCATTGCATGTACATAGTTCCATGATCTGATGATCTGATGTATGCCACAGCATTGCATGCACATAGTTTAATAATCTGATGATCTCATGTAGGCCCTGCAATGCATGTACATAGTTTTATGATCTGATGATTTGATGTATTATCCAGCATTGCATGTACATAGTTTTATGATCTCATGATTTGATGTATGCCCCAGCATTGCATGTACAGAGTTCCATGATCTGATGATATGATGTATGCCCCAGCATTGTATTTACATAGTTCGATGATCTGATGATCTGATGTATGCTCCTGCATTGCATGTACATAGTTCCATTATCTGATGATCTGATGATCTGATGTATGCCCCAGCATTGCATGTACATAGTTTCATGATCTGATGATCTGATGTATGCCACAGCATTGCATGTACATAGTTCTATAATTTAATGATCTGATGTATGCTTCTGCATTGCATGTACATAGTCCCATGATCCAATGATCTGATGTATGCCCCAGCATTGCTTGTACATAGTTCCATGATCTGATAATCTAATGTATTCCCCAGCATTGCATCTACATAGTTCTATGATCTAGAGATCTGATGTATGCCCCTGCATTGCATGTACATAGTTCCATGATCTGATGATCTGATGTATGCTCCAGCATTGCATGTACAAAGTTCCATGATCTGATGATCTGATGTATGCCTCATCACTGCATGTACCTAGTTCCATGATCTAATGATTTGATGTATGCTCCTGCATTGCATGTACATAGTTCTATGATCTGATGGTCTGATGATCTGATGTATGCCCCAGCATTGCAGGTACATAGTTCCATGATCTGATGATCTGACGTATGCCACAGCATTGCATGTACATATTCCTATGATCCTATGATCTGATGTATGCCCCAGCATTGCATGTACATAGTTGCATGATCTGATAAACTGATGTATGCCCCAGCATTGCATGTACATAGTTCCATGATCTAAAGATCTGATGTATGCCACAGCATTGCATGTACATAGTTACATAATCTGATAATCTGATGTATGTTCCTGCATTGCATGTACATAGTCCTATGATCCAATGATCTAGTGTATGCCCCAGCATTGCATGTACATAGTTCTATGATCTAATAATCTGATGTATGTCCAAGCATTGCATCTCTATAGTTCTATGATCAGGAGATCTGATGTATGCTCCTGCATTGCATGTACATAGTTCCATGATCTGATGATCTGATGTATGCCCTAGCATTGCATGTACAATGTTTCATGATCTGATGATCTGATGTATGCCCCATCATTGCATGATCCTAGTTCAATTATCTAATGATTTGATGTATGCTCCTGCATTGCATGTACATAGTTCTATCATCTGATGATCTGATGATCTGATGTATGCCCCAGCATTGCATGTACATAGTTCCATGATCTGATGATCTGACGTATGCCACAGCATTGCATGTACATAGTTTATGATCTCATGATCTGATGTATGCCCCAGCATTGCATGTACATAGTTCCATGATCTGATGATCTAATGTATGCTCCTGCTTTCCATGTACATAGTTCTATGATCTGATGATCTGACGATCTGATGTATGCCACAGCATTGCATGTACATAGTTTCATGATCTGATGATCTGATGTATGCCCCAGCATTGTATTTACATAGTTCGATGATCTGATGATCTGATGTATGCTCCTGCATTGCATGTACATAGTTCCATTATCTGATGATCTGATGATCTGATGTATGCCCCAGCATTGCATGTACATAGTTTCATGATCTGATGATCTGATGTATGCCACAGCATTGCATGTACATAGTTCTATAATTTAATGATCTGATGTATGCTTCTGCATTGCATGTACATAGTCCCATGATCCAATGATCTGATGTATGCCCCAGCATTGCTTGTACATAGTTCCATGATCTGATAATCTAATGTATTCCCCAGCATTGCATCTACATAGTTCTATGATCTAGAGATCTGATGTATGCCCCTGCATTGCATGTACATAGTTCCATGATCTGATGATCTGATGTATGCTCCAGCATTGCATGTACAAAGTTCCATGATCTGATGATCTGATGTATGCCTCATCACTGCATGTACCTAGTTCCATGATCTAATGATTTGATGTATGCTCCTGCATTGCATGTACATAGTTCTATGATCTGATGGTCTGATGATCTGATGTATGCCCCAGCATTGCAGGTACATAGTTCCATGATCTGATGATCTGACGTATGCCACAGCATTGCATGTACATAATTTATGATCCCATTATCTGATGTATGCCCCAGCATTGCATGTACATAGTTCCATGATCTGATGATCTGATGTATGCCACAGCATTGCATGCACATAGTTTAATAATCTGATGATCTCATGTAGGCCCTGCAATGCATGTACATAGTTTTATGATCTGATGATTTGATGTATTATCCAGCATTGCATGTACATAGTTTTATGATCTCATGATCTGATGTATGCCCCAGCATTGCATGTACAGAGTTCCATGATCTGATGATATGATGTATGCCACAACATTGCATGTACATAGTTTCATGATTTCATGATCTGATATATGCCCTAGCATTGCATGTACATAGTTTCATGATCTGATAATCTGATGTATGCCCCAGTATTGCATGTACATAGTTCCATGATCTAATGATCTGACGTATGCTCCTGCTTTGCATTAACATAGTTTATGATCTCATGATCTGATGTATGCCCCAGCATTGCATGTACATAGTTCCATGATCTGATGATCTAATGTATGCTCCTGCTTTCCATGTACATAGTTCTATGATCTGATGATCTGACGATCTGATGTATGCCACAGCATTGCATGTACATAGTTTCATGATCTGATGATCTGATGTATGCCCCAGCATTGTATTTACATAGTTCGATGATCTGATGATCTGATGTATGCTCCTGCATTGCATGTACATAGTTCCATGATCTGATGATCTGATGATCTGATGTATGCCCCAGCATTGCATGTACATAGTTTCATGATCTGATGATCTGATGTATGCCACAGCATTGCATGTACATAGTTCTATAATTGAATGATCTGATGTATGCTCCTGCATTGCATGTACATAGTCCCATGATCCAATGATCTCATGTATGCCCCAGCATTGCTTGTACATAGTTCCATGATCTGATAATCTAATGTATTCCCCAGCATTGCATCTACATAGTTCTATGATCTAGAGATCTGATGTATGCCCCTGCATTGCATGTACATAGTTCCATGATCTGATGATCTGATGTATGCTCCAGCATTGCATGTACAAAGTTCCATGATCTGATGATCTGATGTATGCCTCATCACTGCATGTACCTATTTCCATGATCTAATGATTTGATGTATGCTCCTGCATTGCATGTACATAGTTCTATGATCTGATGGTCTGGTGATCTGATGTATGCCCCAGCATTGCAGGTACATAGTTCCATGATCTGATGATCTGACGTATGCCACAGCATTGCATGTACATAATTTATGATCCCATTATCTGATGTATGCCCCAGCATTGCATGTACATAGTTCCATGATCTGATGATCTGATGTATGCCACAGCATTGCATGCACATAGTTTAATAATCTGATGATCTCATGTAGGCCCTGCAATGCATGTACATAGTTTTATGATCTGATGATTTGATGTATTATCCAGCATTGCATGTACATAGTTTTATGATCTCATGATTTGATGTATGCCCCAGCATTGCATGTACAGAGTTCCATGATCTGATGATATGATGTATGCCACAGCATTGCATGTACATAGTTTCATGATTTCATGATCTGATATATGCCCTAGCATTGCATGTACATAGTTTCATGATCTGATAATCTGATGTATGCCCCAGTATTGCATGTACATAGTTCTATGATCTAATGAATTGACGTATGCTCCTGCTTTGAATTAACATAGTTCTATGATCTAATAATCTGATGATCTGATGTATGCCACAGCATTGCATGTACATAGTTTCATGATCTGATAATCTGATGTATGCCCCAGTATTGCATGTACATAGTTCCATGATCTAATGATCTGACGTATGCTCCTGCTTTGCATTACTATAGTTCTATGATTTAATAATCTGATGATCTGATGTATGCCACAGCATTGCATGTACATAGTTCCATAATCTGATGATCTGATGTATGCCCTGGCATTGCATGTACATTATTCCATGATCTGATGATCTAATGTATGCCACAGCATTGCATGTACATGGTTTCATGATCTCATGAACTAATGTATGCCCAAGCATTGCATGTTCATAGTTTTATGATCTGATAATTTGATGTATGCCCCATCATTGCATGTACATATTTACATGATCTGATGATCTGATGTATGCCCTAGCAATGTATGTACAAAGTTCAATGATCCTATGATCTGATGTATGCTCCTGCATTGCATGTACATAGTTCCATGATCTGATGATCTGATGATCTGATGTATGCCCCAGCATTGCATGTGCATAGTTCCATGATCTGATGATCTGATGTATGCCAAAGCATTGCATGTACATGGTTTCATAATCTAATGATCTAATGTATGCTCCTGCATTGCATGTACATATTCCCATGATTCTATAATCTGATGTATGCCCCAGCATTGCATGTACATAGTTCCATGATCTGATAAACTGATGTATGCCCCAGCATTGCATGTTCATAGTTAAATGATCTAAAGATCTGATGTATGCCACAGCATTGCATGTACATAGTTACATAATCTGATGATCTGATGTCTGTTCCTGCATTGCATGTACATAGATCTATGATCTGATGATCTAGTGTATGCCCCAGCATTGCATGTACATAGTTCCATGATCTAATAATCTGATGTATGTCCCAGCATTGCATCTACATAGTTCTATGATCAAAAGATCTGATGTATGCTCCTGCATTGCATGTACATAGTTCCATGATCTGATGATCTGATGTATGCCCTAGCATTGCATGTACAAAGTTCCATGATCTGATGATCTGATGTATGCCCCATCAATGCATGTACCTAGTTCCATTATCTAATGATTTGATGTATGCTCCTGCATTGCATGTACATAGTTCTATGATCTGATGATCTGATGATCTGATGTATGCCACAGCATTGCATGTACATAGTTCCATGATCTAAAGTTTTGATGTATGCCACAGCATTGCATGTACATAGTTACATAATCTGATGATCTGATGTCTGTTCCTGCATTGCATGTACATAGATCTATGATCTGATGATCTAGTGTATGCCCAAGCATTGCATGTACATAGTTCCATGATCTAATAATCTGATGTATGTCCCAGCATTGCATCTACATAGTTCTATGATCAAAAGATCTGATGTATGCTCCTGCATTGCATGTACATAGTTCCATGATCTAATGATCTGATGTATGCCCTAGCATTGCATGTACAAAGTTCCATGATCTGATGATCTGATGTATGCCCCATCATTGCATGTACCTAGTTCCATTATCTAATGATTTGATGTATGCTCCTGCATTGCATGTACATAGTTCTATGATCTGATGATCTGATGATCTGATGTATGCCCCAGCATTGCATGTACATAGTTCCATGATCTGATAATCTGACGTATGCCACAGCATTGCATGTACATAGTTTATGATCTGACGATCTGATGTATGCCACAGCATTGCATGTACATAGTTTCATGATCTGATGATCTGATGTATGCCCCAGCATTGTATTTACATAGTTCGATGATCTGATGATCTGATGTATGCTCCTGCATTGCATGTACATAGTTCCATGATATGATGATCTGATGATCTGATGTATGCCCCAGCATTGCATGTACATAGTTCCATGATCTGATGATCTGATGTATGCCACAGCATTGCATGTACATAGTTTCATAATTTAATGATCTAATGTATGCCCCTGCATTGCATGTACATAGTCCCATGATCCAATGATCTGATGTATGCCCCAGCATTGCTTGTACATAGTTCCATGATCTGATAATCTGATGTATTCCCCAGCATTGCATCTACATAGTTCTATGATCTAGAGATCTGATGTATGCCCCTGCATTGCATGTACATAGTTTCATGATCTGATGATCTGATGTATGCTCCAGCATTGCATGTACAAAGTTCCATGATCTGATGATCTGATGTATGCCTCATCACTGCATGTACCTAGTTTCATGATCTAATGATTTGATGTATGCTCCTGCATTGCATGTACATAGTTCTATGATCTGATGATTTGATGATCTGATGTATGCCCCATCATTGCATGTACCTAGTTCCATTATCTAATGATTTGATGTATGCTCCTGCATTGCATGTACATTGTTCTATGATCTGATGATCTGATGATCTGATGTATGCCTCAGCATTGCATGTACATAGTTCCATGATCTGATGATCTGACGTATGCCACAGCATTGCATGTACATAGTTTATGATCTGACGATCTGATGTATGCCACAGCATTGCATGTACATAGTTTCATGATCTGATGATCTGATGTATGCCCCAGCATTGTATTTACATAGTTCGATGATCTGATGATCTGATGTATGCTCCTGCATTGCATGTACATAGTTCCATGATATGATGATCTGATGATCTGATGTATGCCCCAGCATTGCATGTACATAGTTCCATGATCTGATGATCTGATGTATGCCACAGCATTGCATGTACATAGTTTCATAATTTAATGATCTAATGTATGCCCCTGCATTGCATGTACATATTCCCATGATCCAATGATCTGATGTATGCCCCAGCATTGCTTGTACATAGTTCCATGATCTTATAATCTGATGTATTCCCCAGCATTGCATCTACATAGTTTTATGATCTAGAGATCTGATGTATGCCCCTGCATTGCATGTACATAGTTTCATGATCTGATGATCTGATGTATGCTCCAGCATTGCATGTACAAAGTTCCATGATCTGATGATCTGATGTATGCCTCATCACTGCATGTACCTAGTTTCATGATCTAATGATTTGATGTATGCTCCTGCATTGCATGTACATTGTTTTATGATCTGATGATCTGATGATCTGATGTATGCCCCAGCATTGCAGGTACATAGTTCCATGATCTGATGATCTGACGTATGCCACAGCATTGCATGTACATAGTTCCATGATCTGATGATCTGACGTATGCCACAGCATTGCATGTACATAATTTATGATCCCATTATCTGATGTATGCCCCAGCATTGCATGTACATAGTTTTATAATCTGATGATCTCATGTATGCCCCAGCAATGCATGTACATAGTTTTATGATCTGATGATTTGATGTATTATCTAGCATTGCATGTACATAGTTTTATGATCTCATGATCTGATATATGCCCCAGCATTGCATGTACAGAGTTCCATGATCTTATGATCTGATGTATGCCACAGCATTGCATGTACATAGTTTCATGATTTCATGATCTGATATATGCCCCAGCATTGCATGTACATAGTTGCATGATCTGATAATCTGATGTATGCCCAAGTATTGCATGTACATAGTTCCATGATCTAATGATCTGACGTATGCTCCTGCTTTGCATGTACATAGTTCTATGCTCTGATGATCTGGTAATCTGATGTATGCCACAGTATTGCATGTACATGGTTTCATGATCTCATGATGTGATGTATTTCTCAGCATTGCATGTACATAGTTCTATGATCTGATGATATGATGTATGCCACAGCATTGCATGTACGTAGTTTTGTGATCCTATGATTTGATGTATGCCCCATCAATGCATGTACATAGTTCCATGATTTGATGATCTGATGTATGATCCGGCATATCATGTACATAGTTCGATGATCCGATGATCTAATGTATGCTCCTGCATCGCATGTACATAGTTTTATGATCCTATGATTTGATGATCTGATGTATGATCCGGCATTGCATGTACATAGTTCCATGATCTGATGATCTGATGTATTCCACAGCATTGCATGTACATAGTTTTATGATCTGATGATCTGATGTATGCTTCTGCATTGCATGTACATAGTTCCATGATCTGATGACCTGATGTATGCCCGAGCATTGCATGTACATAGTTTTATGATCTGATGATCTGACGTATCCCCCTGCATCAGAACTGTGCGCACGCAGGCAACGTTCATAATTCAACTACTTCTACTTTAAACTTTAAAACAATTTATAGCCAATGGAAGGTAAAAGTAAATACCGCTATAATTTATACTTCCCAATCATACCAAAAAAGAATTTCTTATTTTTTTCTTCTGTCTGCTTTTTAAGATTGATTTCATTAGTTAGTCTTTCTTATTCATCTGTTCTGTATTTTCAAAATTATAATTATTAGTAGGTTTTTGCATTCTGCATTGTTAGTGAACTTATGCATGTAAAGGAAATACTAATGCACACTGTAAGTTGCTGCCACATATATGAACCATTTTAATGTCCGAATCACAAATAAAGCAACCATAAAGTAATTAACCAAAATCATGTCAACGATAACTTTAAATTTACAATATTAACAATTTATAGCACTGTCCCGATAAACATTCATTAGTCGTACTAACGTCAAATTTTAGTCAAAGACGTTAATTGACGTCCAGTCGACCAATCTGAAATTTGAAGTCGCACCTTATCGTCAAGCGAACGTCAGCTGGACTTTGCTTATATAACGTCGTACGAATAACGTCAATTTGACCGCATTTAATCAATACTCTATAACTTCTGAATTTGACGTTGACCCGACCTCTCACTGACGTTGCTACCTCTTAGTTCACTCAAGCGCATAAATATATACGATTTTCTAGGCGCAGATGTACAAACAAACTCATGCCGACGAATTTATACATTTTGTACAAACCAGAAGCAGTCGTGGTCAATATAAGTTGATATTTTTCCTGTTCAAATTCAATTTTCGTTTAGTAAAGTAGGGTTAGGCAGTTCTAATTTACACCAGTGAAGCCAGGTCCACCTTGACTATTGATTTGGTTGTATTAGCTTGTTGCTTACATATTTTTCTTTATTGAATTAGCTGTAACGTGAAAATAAATATAACCTTGAGCTCCTGTAGTAATTGGTGTGTAGTGTCTGTGTGAAGTGTTTTTGACAATAAAATTAAACTAAATATTCGTGACAGACGACCTCATAAAATAAAAATGTGAAATGAAATCCGTGTCACAGGTATAATACTATGGCAGCTATAGGCTGAAACATTTGATACCTATAACCTGTAACAACAGCGTATTTCATTTAATGTTTCTCAAGTCAGTGTACTTAATACGTTATTTGACCTGACCCATACCTTGATCTCACCATCTGTCGTAGTACGAGGATGTTATTATCCCTCAAACGAGTTAGCAACACGTAAACACTTTGCATGCTCGAAAATGTACACAAATTGTAGTTAACTTTGTAATTTATTTGCAGAAGCTAACTCTGGTTATAGACACTGGTGAAATCATGGTTAAACTATAGACGATTCTACGCTTTTGTTTATTTATTGCTGTATTGTTTAACTGTGATCTAAACTTTCAGTTCAATTAAAAAAACCATTATTCATCAACATTAAATAGTAAATAAAAATACGTACTTTTAAATAAGCTGTTGTCATATCTGTTTTCATTTCTTTAATTAGTGCCACTTTAGTTGCTAAAGAGTTAAACAGTCTAACTGCACAAAAACATTCGAATAAACAATTTTGTTTTGTATGAAAATTCAAGAATAAAGAAAAAAGGCGGAGGGGCTGCAATTTATGTTAATAGAAATATTCAATCGGTCAGATTCAACAACTTTACACATCACAACTCAACAAAGTTCGAAATTACTTGTTGCATAATACGACTGAACTACTTACCACGTGATATATCAACAATTGTATAAATATGTGTTTATATTCCTCCGATGGCAACTGTGGAAGTACAAAATGAACTATTAATTGCAATAACTGATATTTATGAGAAAGCGTAATTTAAGTATGTATCTCCAGGCTTCCTAATAGCAGGAGACTTTAATCGTTGGACTTACGATAAATGTCTAGTTCGCACTACTGACCTCAAACAAATTGTTGATTTCTCAACTTTTTTCACCACCACTAAAGGCGACCATGAACTTGACTTAATTTTTACAAACATGCAAAAATCCTACAATAGGCCCACTTTATTACCACCTCTTAAAAATAGGTTGTCAGGTCACTATTGTATACAATTATCTCCTCTCCAAATAAGTACCAATTCAAAAATTAAAACAGTTACAAATCAAATTAGACAGTTGAGTGATGAAAATAAGCGTGCTTTTGTGAAACTTATCACTGAATTTGACTGGGTGGAATTTTATACACGCGGGGATGATGTCAACAAGATGGCTTGTATTCTTGATAATTTGTTATTTGATGCCTACAATCATGCATTCCCTATTAAAGTGGTCACGTGTAAGCTGAATGATCCTTCATGGATCTCTCATGAAGTAAAAAAACAGGCAAAAAAAGTGATGAACTTAAAATTTTGCAAGGGTGACTACACTGATGCTGAAAAATTATTGAAAACTAAAATCCAGGAGGCGAAAGCCTGTTTTAGTAAAAAATTGCAATCTTTAATTACAAAAGGCAACACCAAAGATTTCTACAAAATTATTACTAGTCTATGTGGAACAAGTCAAAAGCAGTCTGTGATCTCTCAAATTAAGTTAATCAACAACAACAACAATACCATTGGAACTTTAAACTCAATCAATTGTCACTTTACTAAAATCAACCAATTGTATGAACCAGTCAAAAAGAGTGTTGATAATGTTTTAGATATGGACTGTGTTAGTGTCAATGTATTACAAATACTAAAACTATTGGACAATTTAAATACAAATAAATTAAATGTCCCTAAACGTCTACTAACTAACTTAATAAAAGAATTTGGTTTTTGTTTTGCAACTGCACTCACGTTTCTATATAATGCATCCTTCAAACAGAAAATTATCCCGGACACATTTAAAATAGGGTATGTGACTCTAATTCCCAAAGATAATAACAATGTGAGTATTAAATACCTTCGCCCCCTTCCACAAACAAATGTTTTTGGAAAAATACAAGAGGGATTGATGTTTAACAAACTATATAACCAAATATTTGGAAAAATTAGTGTCAATCAGTATGGGTCACTAAAGGGCTCTTCAACTGCTCATAACCTTATCAGTTTATACGACTTTATTCTTAAATCAATGGACACTCCCAAAAACTACGTCATTATAGTTCTACTTGACCTATCCAAAGCTTTTGACCTAGTCCACTATAACATTTTAGTCAATGAGCTTAAATTTATGGGAATAGAAAAACGTGACGTCAGGTGGATTAAAGATTTTATCTATAACCGGACACAGTGCGTCAAAGATGGTGATACTTTGTCTGAATTTTCGGAAATCTTCAACGGGACACCTCAAGGCACCAAGTTAGCTCCTCTACTTTTTATCATCTTAATCAATCGATTGCTAACAAAGTTTGAGGAGAAACACTAAAACATCCCTAACAATGTTAAAAATCTACTAAATGGATTCGTAGATGATTTAACCCTCGCTGAAAAAGTAAAATATGGAACAATCCCACTGATGCAAGAATACCTAAATGATTTATGTAAGTGGGCGGAGGAGCTGAAAATGAAGCTCAACCCAGCTAAATGTTATGTAATGGTAATAGACCTCTCAAAAAATAAAAAATATAGTGATTTAGACCTAAAAATAAATAATGTGTCGGTGCCAGTTGTCAATTTTGCTAAATTATTAGGTGTTCAAGTGAATAACATACTAAATTGGGAAGACCATGTAAACTTAATAATAAAAAAAGCCTCACAAAAAATTTTTATGCTTAGAAAACTTAAACATTTTGGATTTAAAAGTAAGCAACTTGTTGATGTTTACAACTCTTACATCAGAAGTAATTTAGAATACGCATCAGTAGTATGGAGTCAAGCTATTCCAAAGAGATTAATGAATAAAATTAGTAAAATTGAGAAAAGATGTCTGTCGATTATGTCAGACAAATATGTTAGTAGTACTAATTACGACAATAATTATTAGCTCTAATTTTCAACTTACTAAAATAGAAGTAAGGTACAAAAACCTGTTAGCAAAATTTGGTAAGAAGTTAGTAAAATCTGGAAGATATGAAAATTGGCTTAAGAAGTATGAAAGATCTAACTCTCGGTCGAACAGGCTGAATAATAAATATAGTCTGATTAGTTGTAGTACTGAAAGATACAATAAGTCTACAATTCCAATGTTAGTAAAAATTCTTAATATGTCCTAATGATAGTTAAACACTAAATAGTTATAGTATTTTGTTTTTCTACTAGTAGTGCCAGACTTCAGTAAGTGATATTAGAAAATTCTTTTATACCGATGCGCTTGTTACATGTCGCCGGGCTTCTTCATTTTTCCTTTAAAAATTAAACTCTGGCGTTCACAGCAGTGTTAGTAGGTAGGATAAGGCAAATTTTGTAAATTGGTGTCTCTATCAAAATTATTTATGCTGTTTTCGGTAATGTTATCATGTATTTGTGACTTTACTGTGTATGTGTAAATCTAGAGTGTTTTTGTATGACTAACAAGAATGAATAAAAAAACCCCAAATAATACACAATCAGAGTTTCGAATTATTTCACGCCACCACTAGAATTGTTCATAAAGCTGCCCGCTGATATAGCTTAGTTACTCGTGCTGTGTTAAACTTGTAGTGCAGTGTGGGTGCAAAATTGATAATAAAAGTTAACATCCTAGGGAAATAACTAGTTTAAACTCATCAATTAATTGTCACCTATTTTGATTTTCGTATTGAGCTAATGTGAAAAATTGAAATGCTTGTAGATTTATTCTTATTTCTGTATGTATTTTTTGTAAACATACGTGGGATAACTGCATGGATTGCAATAATCCAGAAGGGAGTTCCCCCGGCCGGGGGTATTTTGGTCCTATAAAATTTTAAATTGGCGTTAAGTTAACGTTTGAATTTAACGTTTATACGATGTTGGGAACTATCGTTGGGACGACGTCAATTGTAATGTCTGGTAGACGTCAAATTACGACGTTAGCTGGACGATAAAACAACAGACATTTCGACGTAAGCAACACGTCGGTTATCGATGTTATCCTGACCATTTGACGTCAAAATTTGACTACGCACCGACGACTGCACGACCAAAAATGTTTACATATAGGGGTACTACACAACACTCACCTAGGTTACTTAAGCAGTAGAATTTAAAACAGTACAAGTCAAGTGCCAACTGCCAAGTCGCATGGTCTGGGGCACCGTGAACATTGCTTGAAATAACACCTCTGGCGCTAACGTCTGAACAAGTAGTTGTTTGAAACCAGTTTAGAAAATTCTCGGCGAATTTAAATTAGCTATTGAAGTTATTAGAATTAGGTATGTTGTAAAAGACTTGAACAGCTTCTGAATTTTTAAAATAGTTGATAAAAACCAGCAACTTTGAATTCCAGTGACTACTGACAAGGTAATTGGATTTTATTAACCTTTATAGCTCAATTGTTTTATTACTAGTTGAAACTGGTCTAAAAATCCTTTAAAAATTGTAAAGTAAATAAATACTTTTCAAAAATAATAAATTCAAATAATTTTAAATGACTTTTTGCCCTGTTAAAGTATTTAGTGGGCGGTTTGAAATTCTTCTATACAATTTGGTATTATTTTCAATATAATGTGTTTGCCATAATTATTAAAAAAATAGTTTTGTTGTTCGTTTGATATTTGTAGCACGAAAAAAACTCATTCTTTGTAGTTTGTATATTAGGTCGCATAAAATATCAGTGCTTGTTTTATTTACCTACTGAACAGCAAAGCATTTCGTAATAATCAATTTCATGAAGTCATTAATGATGGAGACTGTAACCGAATTCAATAAATTCCATTCCAAAACCAAAGAACCGCACCTAGCTGCCACGACTACGATTAAAGCAGAGAAACCCAAAAACTTTTTACCTGTAAATATAGTAAAATTTATAGTAAAGGTACACCTGCTACCAACAGGCTACACCTGATAAACAAATTTATAGGTTAACTACACAACCTTATTACCTATTTCATAGTACTTATACAGCTCCTAGTTTGAATTTAAATGTAAAAAAGAATTATTACTGTAAGTGTTATATCCTAAAACAAAATATATTTTAAAATTATTATTCCTTTTTTAAAACAACTAGATTAAAAATAATATAATGGCATTGTATTTTTATTTGCTGTTCGGTGGCGAACCCAAATTTATGTAAAAGCGGAAATGAGAGACTCCAGGTCGTAAAGCTGTTGTCCCAAATTCCGTGAATGAAGGTAGATGCAAAACTCTAAATAGTAGAATTGTAGTAGCTTCTAAAATCTGGATTATGCAGTAGATGACTGATGGAAATAATAACAATTCCGCCAGTGGACTCAACACAGAAACCAACAAACTTCTATAAAACAATAAATTAGATTTATTTAACTAAGAGAAGATGAAGGTAAATTTAGTGTATAGTTTACAAATAGACGTGGTAAAAGATACAGCAGATCAGTTTGTAAGTCTGATCTGCAAGACGGTTGAATTGAGTCTGAGATATTAGGCTGAGTTGTGGCGATGAGAGCTTGAAAGCGTGGTCATGCCACATGGCTGATGAAATAGAGAGGTCGGCATGGTCGGACCGCATGGCACAGTCCGAAGTTTCCAGAAATATATGTAATTGTAATTAGTATAAAATGTATTTCTAGTCCACGTGGACTAGAAGGCAGATTCTAATATATAGAAAAGAACATGATTTCAAGGATGAGGCTGACTGGTCGGAAATGTGAAGAATGTACGAATTAACATATTGATAAGTAACCGAGCCAGATCGAAACATACATAGAATGTAAGGAATGAGGAAAGTCAGGACTAAATTACGATTTCTTTAGAACTAACTTACAGATATGTGACATCTTGGTCGATGCCAACGAGGAGGTAATTTTATACTAATATTAATATTGGGAAACACATTAAATATGACTAATTAATGCTGGCATTTCAACTCACAAATTGTGAAGTTGAACACACTTTAGAATTAAAGTAGAATTAAAAAATACTTCGGTTCAGTACCGAACATTTGCAAACTGTTATATTTATAAATTTGCAAAATCCTTTTATTCTAATGCTTTAAACAATTGAGTACCTTTTGAACTAATTAGTATTTGTAATGGTACCGGGATTAGTCGGCCCCGCTAATCTGGGCCCCACAACAGTCGGCCCCGAAGTTCTTGGCCCCGAGTATTCTGGGCCCCGAAATATATTCGGCCCCGTCGTTACTGGGCACCATTATTTATTTAACCGTCCGGCACTTGCTTTTGCATAACATACATAAAATGTAAATATAATGTAATAAAATACTCACGCAGGAATGTTAGACGTACAACGATACACGTTAAATATACATATTTCGGTCGTTTTTTCAATTTCTTTTTAAACTTCATTGTTTTACTGCATTACTACACCTTTAATAAATTGACGAAAGCTGATTGACAGCAAACAATTCAATCATTGATCATTATTCATATTTTTTTTTACGGGGACCAGTAACGACGGGGCCGAATATATTTCGGGGCCCAGAAATCTCGGGGCCAAGAAATTCGGGGCCGACTGCTGTGGGGCCCAGATTAGCGGGCCGACTAATAACCGAACCATTTGTAATATCATCTCGGTGATTATTATTTCCATTAGTAAGTAATTTCTGGTATTTAGAACCACTTTTTTCAGGATAAATGCTAACTTGTTTATGAATTAAAATGGTGTTGTAATAAAATTACTTTAGAAGTTTATATTGATTTTAACACCAACCAACCACGAAAACTCTCCAATTTGTAGAGCTTAAGAATGGGGTTTTTGGGACAATTGTGATATTGTATTTATAACATGTAGAAAATAATAGTACCTATATTAAATTATAGCTTTCCTAATAAAATAAAATTTAAATCTATATATTAAACACACATATTGTCTGTGAAGAACCAAAATGACCTATATTCAATTTATACTAGAATCAAAATGAGCTAAGGAATCATCCATATATTACGTTTCATTTTGCAAGGGGGGAGGGGGTAAGCTCTCCATTTACCGCAATGTTAAAAAATTGAAACTCAGGGGGAGGGAGAGAGTTTCCACCAAAACTTGAAACGTAATATATGGATAAGTCTTAAAAAAATGAGATACATGCTTAAAATGTTAATTAGGAGTTTTTTAAAACAGTGTAAAATGTTCTATTTTGCATTTTTTTTGAAGAGCGTAAAATTTTCTAATTACATGTTTTTGAAATGCGCAAAATGATCTTCTTGCATATTTTGGAAAAGTCCGAATACCAAAACTCTCATCCCAAACTTTTCCTGGCGGGACGGGAAACTGAAATCTCGTTCCAAATGAAACACTATCTGGAATGTCGGAATTTAATTTGTAGACTAACTGGTCTACTAAAATAGGATATACGGTCATTTTAACAAAAAAGCAGGTATTATGTGCATCAGTGGTATTGATATGTATATAGGTTCGAAATAATGAAATAATGAGGTGCAAACAAGCGTAGGGATACGAAACGTTAACTTGAGCTATCTGATTTTACACTACACCTCCCATTGGCATTAATTCAGTAATACATATCGTCATTGAAGAAGCAAAATGGCCAATCTGCAATGTTAATTAATTAGAAGGTTGGTATTTTTGCTTTTTGCAAAGTATGTATATAGTAATCATTTAAATTGTAGATTATTCAACTGAAACAAATTAATAAGTGTTTTCGACCCAAAAAATAGAAAATTGGTATTTGTAAATTGTACAAAAGTTAATATGTTTTTATTATTACAAAGTAAATTAATAATGATAATTACTCCAACTATAAGAGTCATTAGTAGATACATTAACATTAATTAAAAATTAATTAATGAATTACTGCTGGTAGAAGGCATAAATGTTAGGTAAATTACAAACATTAATTTAACACAATAGAAGGTCCCTACTGAAGCAGGACAGAACATCTTTGCATTCATAACAAAATTATATGGCGGAACAGTCTACCTCTACAGTCTGGAGTAAGGAATCGTCCATAAATAAATCAGCTTATGCACAGTAGACAAAACATAGATTCAGCTTTGGTACTAAATAATAAAATATAATATATAATATAATAAATATAATAAATATAATATAATAAATATTTATTAGGTCGATTTAACCGAAGAACATACAACGAGACTCAACCAGTCACTGTGGGTGAGGAAGTAGGAGGCTACCGCGTTAGATCGTCTCGGTCTTTGTACCCTTTCACCTATCCCCGTCCCCTCCTCCACAGTGAAGGAGTCCCATTCCATTCCCTAGGCCCCTACAGTAAGTAGTGGTCACTAAGGAGCACCGAAGGAGATTGGGTTTCAATCAACCATCCAGTGAAGATCACCGCACAACACCGAGCCGTAAACGATTAGCAGTGGCCGAGGATCGAAACCAGGTCTAAGGCTGTAAATTTAGTTACAGTCTGCAGTCCTAGCCGCTCACCCAAGCGTTCCTGCTTGTACCAAGCTAATAGCTGCGGCTAAAAAATAAAATACACTTTTGCCTTTTCTACAAAAGTGCATAAGGAATATAAAGTAAAACGAAATATTTCGTACGTGTCATAGTTTTGCAAAGCTGTAAAACATGTCTCCAAAGTACAAAGATTCTTTATTCCTGAATGTTTTTTTTGAATTGCCAAATGACATTCTAAGTTGTGATGATACCAGTTCTTAGTACTTAATTTTTTTGGATTTTTTTTCAGACGGCGCCATGAATGGCATGAATTAACAATGAGAGACACCTAAGCATACACGCTTAGGAAAATAGGAGTGAACTGACTACTTGTTGATTTAATTACTACCCATGCCATGTACTTTTTTGTACCTATGCAGCTCTTACGTTTAAAGTAAAATGTAATAAATTAACTATTGTAGTTTTACACACACAAAATATATGTACATGGTTTATGGAATTTTAAATTTAAAACCAATTACAGGGTTAAAATAATATTTAAAAACGTTTTAAAACGATATAAGTAAAATTGTTTGTATTTCTAGATATTTATTACCAAATTATTGAATTCGAATTCCTTTTATTTCCGTGCTTAATCAGTAAAAATACTGCCGCTTTAATTAAATATAATTTGTAATTACCAGTTTTATTATTGATATTAAGGCTGACACTTTTTTGTATAATTGCCTATAAATAACTAGTATTGGCATTATCATTGTAATTATGTACTTGGGAAGTTTATGTTCAACACTGAGTACAAAAACATTAATTTTTATTAAATAATTGGTTTGTAGTATGCGGCTTACATGGGAAAATTCAAACAGTATTTATAATATTAAATACCTATACACTTACTACGGCCGAGCTGAATAGAATAAAGTAAATTAAAACTTAAGTATATATCAAACAAATAATTGAATACCTATTTCCATTAACTTAATTTTAATTGTTTAGGCTTTAATTTCACAAGTGGGTAAATATTTTATCTTTTATCCGTCCATGAAATAAATAAAGTGACATACGCAAACACACACACAAGTAATAAATAATATTTTGCAAATTCGCAAGCCGTAAGAACGTTTGGAATTATCATACCGATTTATTTGTTTGTGGTAAATAATTAAAATTCATTTAAGGGATAATATACTAGTAATTATTAAAATTATTATCCTATAACAAATAAAAGTTCTGAGAATACTGACAGTTCTTGTAATCGTGTATATTTTTACTTGATGCCCTGTAAATACAAAGTTAATACCTATTTCTTATTTTTAGTAGCCGCTATTATCTTGTTTAAAAATAAACTGTAACAACAAATAATAGTGAACGATTGTACATAACTATATTTTACAAAGCTCTTTTTACGACAGAATCAGATTGTGCGCTCCACTCCGTATAGTTTCACTATATAAGCAATAGTCATTGTTGTTAGCGTGTAACTTACAGTGTAAAGGATGTTGCAGGAACTAAATTGCAATTATCAATTTGGTTTGGTTATTTTTTGGTTCGATTGTCTGGTTACACGGATGCTGCTACTGACTCCGGGCATCATATTAAGAATATGCCCCAAGAAGTTTCTATTGGTATATTTACTCCTACATTCGTATTGTGCGTGTTTCTTCTATATCACGTTTGTTCCCAAGTTTGATATGTTGGCAATTTTGCGTGCCTGATTTGAACTTTTGTGGCATCCATCTGATCCATCAATGCAGCGTGTACATTATATTTAAGTTTAAGAGTAGTATGTAAGTAGGTATAAGCTTATATATTTTAATATTATAATGGAATTGACATATAAGTTGTATGCCTTTTATGTATATTTATGGAAATATAATATTATGTAGTAGGAAATGTTAAATTTGTAAGATATAGCGCATTGGTCTGAATTTAGTTAAATTAACTGTTTACATAATTTAATTGTGGTTTATTGAAACTACACGTGGTATTATTCAGATATTAATATAATAAAGTCATGATAATATAATAGTAGTATAGTATACTATTAATGGAATGTACGGTAATTTCGTGACTAGCTTTTAATGAAACTGGACAGGCAAGGGCGGGTCATATTTCAAAAGTGAACAAGACATTTTTTTTGGGTGCGCCATACATCAATTAGTGAGAATTTACAGTTTTAGTCGAATACATGCATATCATATGCCGTAATACCCGGGTAAATCCCAAACGGTTTATATTTTTTAAAACAACCCGTGGTTATAATAATATACTCCTGGCTATTCCATAATTTTTTGCTAGACATTTAGCATACACTTGGTTTTTTTTAACTCAAAATTCCCAAAGAATCGTAATCTACCCGATTTTACCCGTGTAAATTTGTCTTCGGTTAATAATTGTTTTCTTCGGTGGCCAAGCTAACTCTAGTATGATTCATATATTAAAAAATTGGAAAAAAAATTAGCTAAATCTGAGATTTGGAATTTTGCCAGAGTTCATTTGGCCAAAAAAATATAAGCAATTAAACTTTAATTACAAATTAGGAATGCACGTACATACACTATACACATATCACTCTATATCCTCGTTCGATCTTAGAGATGAGGAATATAGAGAGATAGGGCAGAGTCTGTATGGCGTTTTCACTTCAGAAGCCCTGCCTGGTTATGCCCTGCAAGGATAAACCTTTCTGAGATTTCCTCGCTCCCGTTGCGAAGCATACGTTTCGCGGTACAGAATTTCAACATGCTCCAGCAGCATCGCTGATTAGTTGTTCAAAACTCCAGCGGCATCGCTGATTGGCTAAAAAAAAAGGCGAAGAAGTGAACAGGCCATAAATCCACTGCCCTATCTCTCTATATTCCTCATCTCTGGTTCGATCTGCATTGGATATAGTGTCGTCGACGTTGTCACATTTGTGTATATAATTATTTTTAAAGTTAAATTAAAGTAAAGCATGCGACAGATACATTTCATTATGCTTAAATGCAAGTATTAAAAATGAGCCAACACTACACACGTAAAAGATAATTAAATCAAATCAAACACATTATGTTTATATTTCAAACCTTATTAGACCATTATTATCTAGTGTAGTTAATTGTAATTAACATAAACAAGTTTTAACTACAATTAAAATTAAAATGTCGTAATTATATGCGCAATACATGTTATCGCAGTATATTTGGTATGCTGATCACAATACAAGTAATATTTTTCCTTAAAATTAGTTAATTGCTGAGTTAAATGATAATTAGTTAACCACAATTAAAGTTAAAATGTCGTAATTATATGCGCAATACATGTTATCGTAGTATATTTGGTATGCTGATCACAATAAAAGTAATATTTTTCCTTAAAATTAGTTAATTGCTGAGTTAATTGATATTTAGTTAACCACAATTAAAGTTAAAATGTCGTAATTATATGCGCAATACATGTTATCGTAGTATATTTGGTAGGCTGATTACAATAAAAGTAATATTTTTCCTTAAAATTAGTTAATTGCTGAGTTAATTGATATTTAGTTAACCACAATTAAAGTTAACTATATTTATGACGTGTTTTATGGGCAACCTCTTAATTTTTTTAAAGCTGCAATAGTCGTTTATTGGTAAACTAATTCCTGATCTCATGAATGATGCACTTATTTATTAATTTTATTCAATTATTTCATTATGTGCCGTATTTCATGAAAAATGGAGATGATCGAAACCATTTTAATATCAGAATGGAGATGATCATAATTAATTTTAGCCCCAAAAGGGGATTATCAAACTTCAATCGTCATCGACGATATATGAACTACAGTACGCAGTAGTCATTAGAGGCCATGCCCACATCAATTGCATATCTTCTGTGAAGAACCAAAATGACACATTCATTTGAAGGTAAAAACAACATCCAATCTCTACAAAAATATTAAAACATGTATTCCAAGCATTTAAATATATTATTTTGCACCTTATAAAATATGGCAATACAACATTTTGAAATTTTCAAAACTATGTAAATAGAACATTTTCCAATTTTAAAAAACACGTAGGGTGAGGGTGCCTAGTTGTGGCCGGTGTTCTAATTGTAGCCGTCTGATTAAATTTGTGTTATTAGCTAAAACCTTTTGAAATTTGAGGAATAAAAGTTGCAGAATCAGTAAATGAAAAGCCAAACTTTGCAAACACAAAAGCAATCTCACTATATATTAAATACAGATATCGTCAGTGAAGAACCAAAATGGCCCTAATCCATTTTCCACTAAAAGCAAAATGAGTCTTATGCAAAACCTTCTAAAACAAAATGACCCAAATCCATTCATTTCCAAGCATACGGCTAAGTCAATGCAAATAGAAAATGCACTAGGTGCAAGTGAACAGGAATTTTTCGCATGGGTTTTAGGCGTACGCGTGGAAATAAATAGATTTGGGTCATTTTGTTTTTAGAACGTTTTGGATAAGGCTCATTTTGCTTTTAGTGGAAAATGTATTTGGGTCATTTTGGTTCTTCACTGACGATATACAGCCGGTGGCCACAATTTTGACAACGGCCAGAATTAGGCACCCTACCCAAAAAAGAAAATTTCACACTTTTCAAAAACATGTAAATAGAACATTTTACACATTTTAAACATTTAAATAACACATACACTTCAAACACATGTGTAATTAGATAATTATACACTTTCCAAAAACACTTAATTAACATTTTACGCTAGTTTTTTATTTTGTTTTTATGACATCGCTCGTTTTGATTCCAGCTTAAATTGGATATGGGTAATTTTGGTTGTTCACAGACGATATATAATATATAGGTAGATGTGTACTCATTTGGTACACTTGAGATGGAAATTGTCTATTAGATAATTTGGTTTGCGCAGGTGAACAGTGATAACACGGGGATGGCATAATTTTCACTTGAAGAGTCGAACGAAAAACCCCCTAATGATTCTTTGACGGGCATCTCGTCCTACTAACAAGTAATACATGAACATCAGATAGCTGACTGTCAAATGATTCTCGTATTATTACGACTCTGACTGCATATAACTACGATAACAACACGATGAAATTGAAATTACACACAGAAATCAGAACAAGATTATAATAATGTGATGACGACGTAAAACATGACGTCTACAGTTTCGTAATAAAATCGCTTATAAAATGAATTTGTATAATTTTATTTTGATGGTAAACGGACTTTTCCTACCGGGACTATTCCTACCCGCGGCCAAAGCTAGAACTTTTCCTACCCCTGGCCATGACTAATGTAAAAATCAAAGTGTGCAGTGATAACAACAGTCATTATGAATATTTAGTTATGGATATTTTTTAAAATAAATAATAGCGTTTGTAGTTATATAATTCATTTTATGTACATAAACTTTACTAAACGTTTGAAAAACAGAAAATGATGGTGACAAACAACATTCAAACCTTTGTCTACATATAATTACTGGGAGGGGAGAGGTCTGCAAAACTCACTATTGGCGACAAGGAGGAGAGGGAGT
>CATKUY010000097.1:0-101540 GCA_949802685.1 Dicyrtomina minuta | reverse complement strand
GATATGAAATGCACACAATTGACGAGCTAAATACATTTTGGGACGATATCTTTAAAGCAAAGATAGAGTTTGATTTCAGCAAAATTCCTCGCGACCATGAGTTCTTTAAAATGTATGAGCACCAGTACCCAGGCTTACACAGTCTAAATAAAGACAAAAGCGGAAAGTTAAGAATACAAAGCTTAGACTTAAAAGAACTAATTATTTTAAAACCAAAAATGTAAAGTTCATTGTACTTAAACGACACTCAACCACAAAAGTGTGCAGGAATTTCAGCAGTTGCAATGAGGCAGTGTAAACACAACAAGTATAAAATAATGTTGGAAACAAACAAACCTTGTAAGATAAATGTGAATTCTGTAAGGTCTGAGGACCATAACTTGTACATTGTAAACTTTAATAGATTGGCATTTAACTCTTTGGATTTATCTCGAGTATTTCCAGATCCAACTAATTGTAATTATAGTTTACCTTTCGGTCATGTTGATTTACGTAAGACATAACTTGGTTTACAACATCACATACGTGAAAAAAAAATTTGTAAATATGTAAATATTGTAAAAACGATTCTTGTAAATATTAATTTTAGTTAAAAAACAAAATAAAAGTATGTGTAAGCTTGTAAGAGCAACTGTAGGTTTTAGTTTAATTATAAGTAGCCCTATGTATTTAATTTTAGCCTAATAATATACTATAAATACAAATTTAAAAAAATATAAATTAATTATAAAACGTGTGTATTGTAAGATGTACACATGTGTAAATATTGTATTTGCGTTGTGTAAATATTTAATTTAAGTTGAGTTTAATTTAGAATACTGAAAACCATCATGTAAATATCAATGTAAATTGTGTCGGTGTAGCAAGAAAATTTCAAAAAAAAATAAAATGTAAATATGTAAATACTTTAATTAAATGACTTTATTTGCATTTCTCCTGGTTCATTTTACTTATATTCCTACAATTAGCATACAACACAAGGCAAATCCCTATTCATAGGGAGCTACCTATGTACCTACCCACACAGAAACATGTCATAATAAGAATAATATTATTAAATTCTATGGCCACGTAACACTATGCCATGTAATGTAATGCATGTAGTCCGAATCTGCCGGGCTCCCAATGCATCTCATGATATCTGCCCGTTCCTTGCCTCCATACCTTCCCGGACATCTTCCCCATCCAAGCTACTCTGCCTTTCTCACTCCCCATTCCCAATCACTCCCCACCAACCACAAAACACTCCTATCCTACAACACACTCAGCACAACGTAAACTCCCCCAGTAGTTGCAACAATACTGCGATATTGAATCATCGCTATGTTGATGTACTACTCTCAAAGCGTCAGACTGTACTGACTAGTTAGTGGAATTCGTACCTTCTATATGGGGAAGACTGTTGTTGTCATCCCAAGGTACCTGGAGCTGAAAAGTGTGCATCATTTAGCATGACGCAATATTCCTATGGGTTTTTGTCACAAGGCAAATGCATTCGCATGTATATCTCCAACTAACGAAAACGACAACGAAATCATCTTCATGGGTATTAGGTACTAGGTACGTGACCCTGACAATTGTTTTTGTAGCAATATGTTAAAAACAAGGACAAGTTGGAGGACGTGACCTCCAACTAAATAAAGTAAAGGGAGAACGGAATCCTGGATCTCGTCAGCGCGTAGGAATGGTTGGTATAGTTATTGTTGAGAGAGAGAGGGTTGAGGGTCATTCAAGGCTCTTTTTCTTTTCCAATCTATCCTATATATATTGTAACGACTAAATCCTATACTGGCATTATAGATTTAGGCGTAACGTCATTGGCTTTTGTCTAGTTTGATTCCCACAATAGAATAAATATATTGGTGCCAGATAAATAAATATAATAGTTAATATAAGAATTAAATACGGTATACTCAGTTTATTAATACATAAAGGCTCTGTTTATAACGACAGTTGTAATACAAATGATAACATACGGCAAGACAAGTAAAACCCCCAGAATTACATCAGATCTCTCTATTCCATATCCGTGAAGAATAACGTAACTTATGCATAACCCGTGAGTAGAGCGAACCAGACTGACCAGGCCCTATACGCGCTTAAACTCCTATTTAAACCCCAAGTCTATTTGTACTATCCAAACATGTAAGAGGGCGCGGCAGGCGAACTCAAATATCCTAAATATACACATTAATAATAACGTAGCACCAACACTCACCAGTATGATGCGTAGACTGAAATATTAACTATAGAGATTAAATCCTACTAATGAGATGTGGTTTGGTAAGAGTCGAGGGCTCTGTTCCAAACCGTAGCCTAGATGGGGCTCAAAGAGTCAAGCTCTGTGAGTCCGTTGGATGAAGTATGTACGTGAGACGGATTACCGAAGAGTCTAGTGCTCTGCGGGTCCGTCTTTAAAGCAGGGCTCTGAGATCAAAGATCCAGAGGCAAAGAATAAATAGCCACCCTGTATTGAAGATACAGGGGCTGGAAGGCAACCCACAAGTCGAGCCCGTGAGTTGAAAGTGACAGTCAGAGGTAGAGGAGGGTTAATCGTAATGTGGCTCACCGTGAAACGTAGAGAAACCTCAATAGTAGTGACTCGTATCCAGGATCCAACGGAGGTAGGGGCGCGGGTGATGGCTCAGTCTAATGGTACGCAGTGCCTCTGACGATCCAGCATTCCCGTAGGGCAGTAGAAAAAGGGCGGGCGGCGGCTCAGTCTGTGGCGCGTAGCGACTACGACGATCCAGTGATCCCGATGGGAAGTAGAATAGGGTGGACAATGGCTCGGCTTCGGAAGCGGAGGGTAGTGTAGCAACTCGTCTCTCCAATGTATCAGGCGGCAGGGTCCATCCAAGACGTCGGGTCAGCAATCCGGGTATATGGTGGTAGCGGTGGTGGTGGTGAATGAGTCCGTCAACTTCTCACGTTTCGTGATGATTTGCTCGGACTCCAGGCTAGTCGAACAGTCGAGCTGTGCAACGTCATGGCCACGAGTACTGGTTTTGTGCCTCAGCTTATTCACCGCTCCGCTGCCGGGTGCAAACGGCTTCTTCCCTTAACCTATATATTGTGCTCGGGGGGTGTACACGGGAAGCCTTAATGATAGGTGATCGTGACCACCTTTTCTCACTCTACCTAATGGTACTTTGTTTGTGCCATTAGTGTGAGTGATTAATTTAATATTAATTATTTAAATTTAACATGCTGTCGTATACAATGCAATGACAGTGGCACTGGCTTCTGTCCCTACTACGAGCATGCATCTCCAGCTTATGCATTGGAGTGGACGACCAGTGTCTGGCTTATTTGCCAAGCGGACGACGTCTCGACTCGCTCTACTCTTTCTCGCTCTGTTTACTACAATAGCCCCCCACCAAAGAAGTTTGTAAGAAAATCTGTTGTAATTCAAGAGGTTTTTTACATGAAACGAAGATATATTTATTGAAAATAAACGAGCACCAAGAAACGTGCAAACGCTAACAACTAGTCTAGTAGTTATAACAGTAACATAAGGACACCCCAGCATAAATGCGGAAAGTAAGAAATGTAACAGAAGAAATCTTAATATTGATCGAACACATAAATTAAACTTAAGGCAAGTTATTGAAGTTAATTGGCGAAGTGCAAAGCAGCACAGTAATCAAGTACAAGAATAACAACGAAGATTCCCAGAACGCCAAAGCAATACACACACGAAGAGTTATAACAGAATATAAATTATGCTATATGTATCAAATTAAATAAGAGTAATGAGAAACGTAGAAGTATAGAATATTAATAAATTGCAGTGATAATAATAGTAGTATGTTATAAGCTATGTAAATGTGGTAGATCATGAGGCGCTTCGTAGAGATGAGGGAGATGGATGGCAATTAATTGTGGGACATCTGGGACAACTGGGTTAAGTTACAGATGTGATGGTGTAGCGAAGTATGACAACCTGGAGAACGAGTCTGCAGGTGAAAAGAAAATCGTCCCCAAACACGGCTATTATCGGCTGCATCTCAATCCTCCAACGCAGCAACATTATTAGCATTGTGTCCCGCTAAATAAAATAATGAAAATCATTATCAGCAATTGTGCATCCACAGTCAATAGGTTAAGGGCACAAGAAACAACTCAGGCCTAGTAGACGTGGGAAAAACCAAATTCACTATTTCTACTAAACATTACATCAAAGGACTTCATCTACTACTACGATTTATAATAAACAAGTGTAACGAAAGAACTCATGCAATAATATTTTCAGACCATCCTTTTCCACCCTCGCAACGGCACTTCTTCCATGTTTTTTCTAAGAAAACTAAATACTTATCACGGTATAATTATTATAAACTTGAAATAGAAATTGAATGTAAGAAGAGTAAATAAGTAAATTTATGTTGCTCAGCAGATGACACACAGTTAGTCCTGAAAAACCTAAATTCTATATCGAAAAGTGAATAAATTATTATGGACTGATCATGCTGAATGCAGAAACAAAACGTACCATTGACTTGCAATCGTAGTCGGAAACCATCGGGGGCAAAACCCGGATCAGCCTTGATTTCAAGAACGCGATTCGTATCCCAGATTACCGTTTTAGAAAAAACATGCGAGTCAACGTCCACGAATCGTTCATTTGGAAGGCATTCAAAGAGATCATCCTCAAACATTTGGACGCGTTGTACCTCACATACTACCGGGCCATGTGTTCTTCGAAAACGTATCGTTCGTGCACCGAGAAGATCAACGTCTGAAGCTGTTACCGTAAAATTGCCCCTGCGGCGAAGGAAGTATTTGCTTAGGACCATTTCTCTAGTGATCTTGATTTTAAATGGTAGAGGAGGAGGAACAGTAGAAGTCACTGAAAGTTGAGTAGGCTGTGAATCCGGCGGCGGGATGGTCGTGGGCTCGCTGTGCAGGGTAATTGAGGGGGTAGCCTGAATTACGGTGGGCGAACTTGCTGTTGTAATTGTCTGGACGGACAGGGCGCTGTGGGCGACCGAACTTTCTCCAAGGGGTAATGGGCGGTTTGTTACTTTCTCCTGAATAGGTGCTGTGGAGGTGTGGCGTAATAGAGTATTGGCCGACTTTCTTGAACGCGGTTTTTTAGGCGGAGGAGATTTCAGTTTCGTGGACCGCGCAGAAACAGTAGCTACCAAACTGGCTTTTGGAGGCACCAGAGGCACTGTGGTAAGAGTGGAGGTCGGATCGTGGGGCGGTTTTACAGGACGCGGGGCAGTATATGATGCAAGCCATGAGGCATGTGCCTTGTTCGGGTGGGAATCCAGAGCGTTAGTCAAAATTGATTTTTTCGGCTGACTTGTCAGTTGTGGGCGGTGCAACACTTTAGCAACGGGGACATCCGTAAATTTCACTTTATTTGGATGAGATACAGATAAAAGCGGCGACGAGGACTTAGGGGGTTGGTGAGACACTTTTACAGGTACGCAAGTGCTTAACATGGCCAGTCTGTGATCATTGTCTGGGGCCCGTTTGCGCTTAAGGGACTCTCGGTGAGCTAATGCAGCTTTACGCTCGACATCACGTCTCATAGGTATAGTAGCGTTAATTGGCAGCACGGATTCAGACACTTTCGGTAGATGTAGTGAGCTCTTGGGCGAAGTTAAGTTGGATCTGTCGGTGGGCTTACGTTTCGGGGTTAGAGGGATCTTGAAGATAGCGGGAATATCCTCTATTTCAACAGGGTTTTTGAACTGTGAGGGTGGGACTGGCAGCTGAGAAATGACATGAGGTGTTTGTGCAACAATTGGTGTAGCTTGTTTATTCAAAAAAGGGGATGGCGGGGGGCTAGGGACCGATAAACTGAAGGCCTGTTCTACTCGTTGGTGAGTTTGCAACCTTTGGAGGGCTAGTTGTCGCTCCTTCTCAATATACGCCATCTGATCACTACGCAATTGAGCGTCTCGTATGGCCTTCTGCTTCACTCTCTCTTCCAATTCTTTGATGGACTTATCTCGATGGATTTTGTTGGCAACATCAGCTGTGAGGTCAGCCCAGTGGGTCGCAAAACTATAGTCACTCGCGTTGGTGGGCACAGTTGATCGGATTGGGGCAAACTGGTGAATAAAATTGCGTGGGACGTCAGGTGTGTTATCGTTGATTGTTACAATACGGCGGGGGAGTGTAAAGCCCATTGTTGTTTTCGTAGGAATTGGGGGGTCAATATAACGAAGGACATGAAATTTATTAGGATGCCACTGATTAATATTTTCGGCGAACATGAGATCTCTCCCCATAATTAGCTGGCATTTAGAGGTAGCGTCGGTGGATGCCTTTATCTTCTTCATGATGTCAGTCTCATAAATTCGTCGTCGGCGATTGGAAGTCAGCTCCCAATTCTGCTCCATTGGAGATTGGTGGGTCGGGAGGGGTGGCCGGTCCATTTCTAACATGCATAAACTTTAAACGTGAGACATGAATATTACCCAGTTTCTTACTATATTTAGGACATTTGAGTTCGCATACATTTTTCCCAATCAGTTTAGTAATTAAATAAGGTCCCCTGTATTTTTTACACAGAGACGCAGTGATGCCTTTACTCGCATCTGACAAGTTAAAACTAGCGAGCAATACTGTGTCCCCTACCTTAAATTTACTAACTGCACGCGTGTCATTATAATACCTCAGTACCCGTTTCTGATTTTCAAGCGTTGTGGAGTTGGCTAAAACATGTACCTTAGTTAAACGAGACTGCAGGTCTTCTTGACCCGATGTTTCTGATGTATCAGTGCATGCAAAATTATCAAATGGAGTTCGCAGCTCTTTTCCTAAATTGAGGAAAGCGGGAGTAAATCCTGTAGTTTCATTAACCGCGCTCCGAATTGCAAACGCGATTTCGTCAAGTCTAGTGTCCCAGTCTGCACAAGTATTTATTGTAGTTATTATACAGTCTTTCACGGTTCGATTATATCTTTCGGTAAGGTTAGCCTGAGGAAAGTAACTAGCAATGTGAGTCGCGTCAATACCGAGAGCGGCGCACCAATTTAGATATCTATTACTTGTAAACTGAGTTCCTTGATCGCTAATAATTCTCCGTGGAAATCCCCATTTTAAACACACCTCCCACAGTTTAGCGGTAATTATTTCTGCGGTAGCTTTCCTAATAGCAAATAATTCTACCCACTTTGTAAAATAATCAACCACAACAAATAAGTACCTGCACTGTTTTTTCCCTCGTACATACGGGCCCATTAAATCGCACGCAATTGCTGTCCCAAGGGCTTGTGACAGTCGGAGATGTGCCTATTCCTATCCTCTGCATATTACTCGGTTTTGACAATTGACATGTCTCACAGGACTTGACGTAATCGCGTGTGTCTTTTCTCATACGCTTCCACCAAACCCTTTCTTCAAGACGTCTATAAGTTTTAGAAATACCCATGTGCCCAGCAAGATTAGCATCGTGAAACGACGCTAACACTCTATTAACCAGAGTGGAAGGAATCCATAATTTCCAAAACTTAGACTCGTCTTGCCAAGGCTTTTCTAAAGGCCCTACGTATTTATATAGGCACCCATCATCCGTTAACATTGCATCGCGAGCTAACTTACATGAATATTCTGATATTTGGCCCAAATCCTTCTTGCCGTCTAGATAAAGCATAATTTCTTTCAATTCCGGGTCGTCTTTCTGTGCCGCAATTAATTCTTCTCGCCCAATGTACTCTACGTCCGCAATAACATTTACTTCATATGCTCGCGAGAGGGCGTCAGCCGCTTTATTATTTATTCCTTTCCTATATCTTATATCAAAGTCAAAACTCTGTAGTTCCAGAGCCCAGCGCGCAAGCCTACCAGACGGCTCCTTCATTTTAGACAACCATACTAGCGCTTGATGGTCGGTTTCAACTGTAAATTTCATATATTCGATAAACCCGCGAAATTTGCGGATTGCCCAGATGACCGCTAAACATTCTTGGTCTGTAACGCTATAATTCTTTTCCGCTGGAGTTAAACTACGACTAGCAAACCATATTGGGCAGCTAACTTCCCCTTTTTGCTGAAGCAAAACGGCGCCTAAACCACCTCCTGAACTATCCGTCTGAATTATGAATGGCAAGTTCATGTCCGGCAACGTCAAGCAGCTCACCTCATTTAAACCTTGCCTCAGTGAATCAAATGCCAATTGGCAGTCCGGTGTCCACTCGAACTTGTTGTTCTTTCGTAAAAGTCTGTATAGTGGTCTAGCAGTCTGTTCAAATTTGTCATAAAAGTGACGATAAAAGTTTATAAAGCCTAAAAACCGTTGAACCCCCTTGACATTTGTTGGTACGCTATATTCATCTAAAGCTTTGAGTTTATCTGGGTGCGGGCGGTGAATACCGTCTTCAATGATATACCCCAAAAATGAGATTTTTCGTTGTGCCAATTGGACTTTACTGGGATTGATAGTCAATCCTGCCATTTCAATTGCTTGGAGGACTAGTTCTAAGTGCTCTAAATGTTCCTCAAATGTTTCGGAGAATATAATCGCGTCGTCTACGTATGCAGTCACAAATTTCCATAAATATTTCTGCAACGCTAGATTCATAGCCCTTTGAAACGTAGCCCCCGAATTTTTCATACCGAAAGGTGTCACCTTAAAACGCCACAGCGCGTCTGGTCCCATGAAGCTTGTTTTATCTCTATCTTTTTCTGCTACTGGAATTTGAAAAAACCCTTTGGACATATCAAGACATGTGAAAAACTTGGCTTTAGACAAGCAAACGAGCATGTCGTCAACGCGTGGCATGGGCATAGAGTCAGGTACAGTGACTTCGTTGCATTTTCTATAGTCTATGCATAGGCGATACTCCCCGTTTTTCTTATCAGTAATTACCACTGGCGCCGCCCAGGCGGCATTCGATCTCTCGATTAGGTCATAGTCAATTAATTCCTGAAACAAGTTCTGGAGTATGGCTCTTTTTGCTGGCGTCATTGGTCTAGGATGGCAGGCTATTGGGCGGCTGTCGCCCGTGTTGATCGTATGTTCGAAGAGCGTGCATTTACCTGGTCGCTTTGTAAACAGATGACTATACCTACCGAGCACGACTTTTAAAGGATAACTCAGGTCAGGAGGGAGATCAACATTATTGTACAGATTTTCTAACGTGTATTTGTTGTCAGCCGTTCTCGAATCAATTGTACAGCACTCGTCTCTAATGGCCTTACTGTACTCAATTAAATCACATCCAAAGAATGGACTCGGCTCAGAGAACAATGATTCTTTTTGGGAAACCGAAGAAAACGCGTAACTAGGTGCACCTGAAAATGATGGAGGGGTAACGTTTCCATGGGTAACAAACAGGGGTGGTAAACATGAAGGCTGACTTTCACTCTCACACCCTGCTGAATCACCACAGGCATTTATAGCTTTGTTCACGCCCTCGGGCACACTAGTCTCCTCCTGCCCAACAGGAAAAGGAAAAGAGGTGTGTCTATCAAAAGGTATAATATTTTGTAACAGCATACCTTGTGTCCATCCCTTGTTCCCAGCAATTACATTAATATCTGTCGGAATCAAGAAATCTCTCCCCAAAATAATACTTCGATTTAAATCTGGTAATAAAATAAACTTTTGCCTTCGCAACCCGCCAACCCATTTAACAGTAAGGTATACGCAGTCACTGGATCCGACCTGACCGGCCGCCAATTTTATCTCTCGACATGCTTTGCTTGTTTTAATATTACGCTTATTAATTAAATCTATAAACTCACTACCTAATAAAGAAATAGATGATCCTGTATCCAGGAGTGCCGTACATTTAACATCTAACACTTCGACTAATAATAAAGGTTCTACATCAGCAAAGGCAAGATTGACTTCATGAATAATTGTATCAGGACTAAATGTTACTGTTTTGCTTGTCCGGACCTGGCTTAATTCCCGCCCGGACTCTCCCCGTTTCCCTGGTTCGGCCTACTCGCACTTCCAGACAAACTCGGCTTAAAAACCGTACTGTTGCCCACATTGGCAGCTGATCTAGAGGGTCCGGCAATACTGTCCATCTCTCTATTACCGTTCTGCGGGCGCCCCTCGTTATTATTGTTGCTACTGTTAGTCGTTCGGTTGTCGCTCCTGTTTCTATTATCGTGAGGACTACCCTGTCTTGGTCCCTGCCAATTGTTTCGGGGTGGATATCTTTGCACTGAGTTTACATTTGATTTGGGCTTCTGCGCATCATGAAAGAATTGATACCTATTAAATGAAGACTCTTGAAGTGCCGGCACTGGCTCATTGGGTGGCCGAAGTTGCATTAGAGGCCTCGGTGCTTGCTGCTCTCTAGCTGCTTCGCATGCCGTATTGGGCCACTGATTAGCTATCCCTACACCTGTAGCTAATGGTTCCTTGTACGTTAATGACGGCTCCAGGCTGTCATAAGTAACAGGGACGCGATATTCGCGGTCTCTGGCCACACTAGCTTGTACTTCGTACGCCACATCTAACAAACCTTCTATATTTCTAAAACATTGGCCTGTATTCAAAACCCTCAGCCTATATTCAGGATGCATATTACTCATTACTTTGTCTACGCGCTTATTCTGCGGCGTAGCCGGATCAATTCTTTCGTAGAAGTCATCTATGATGTAAATAAATTTAGTTAAAGGCTCATGCGGACCTTGGAAACGCATTTCCAGCTCACGTTTCATTTGGCGTGTGTAGCTCACAGATTGAAATTCGCGCCGAAAGTGAAACTCGAATTCTCGCCAATTGTAGAACAGGTGCGACATCTTGCGATACCATAGATACGCGTCGTCAGTCAAGGCTAACGGAACAACATGTCTGAGCATTTCCATCTGTGTGTAGCCTACGGCCCGCTCGTACTTATTCAGTTCTAACAGAAAATCGTAAGGCGTCTTTGTTTCTTGGGCGCCAGTATACTTGGGAATTTTAATGTCGCTCGTTTTTAAATGGTTAGTGCGTGAGAAACGTGAACTGGAATTTTGAAACTCAGGCGCGCATCTCTCACCTCCAAATGACTGCCTAGATCTTTCGAAGTTGCGGTTAACATAATGATGAGCCGTGACTCCCTGTTCTTCGCCCTGACTATCAGCTGAGTCATCTTCATCTGCAAAACGCCTACCTCCTAATCTAGTCGGTCGCATGCTATGTCTTGGCCAACCTACATCCCTTCGTCTATAATCATTCTCTTCCGCACTTGGCGTTGGTCTATATACTCTGGGCGCATTGACAATTTGAGCTTCCGCCTGTGGCCTATCTTCTCTCTCTATGCGTATTTTCTCTTCTAAATAAACTACGCGAGCAAGTAATTCATCCATATTCACGCCACCTTGCGGCCCATTCTGAATAGGTGGAGCTAATTCATTGTTAGTAGCCCCCTCATCTTCCCTGCTCTCGTTATCTGCCCCACTGGCTCCATCAAGGACCGTGTCATTATTAATTTGGAGCAACTCATCAACCACGTCGTCAGCAGCGCTCTCGTGGTCAGACTCTGGTACTGAAGCATCTAAATCTCTAGGCGTTGATCCCTGACTACTATTATTAGCATTGCTTCTCATATTTCTACGTCTTCGCGCAGACCGATTCGCTTTTTTAGGCATAATGTACGTTATTATTCACTTTAGCTTGGGTATAGAAATAAAATAAATAAGGCGGCACAAGTTCTTTATCCCGGTTGAGCTTTGTAACGACTAAATCCTATACTGGCATTATAGATTTAGGCGTAACGTCATTGGCTTTTGTCTAGTTTGATTCCCACAATAGAATAAATATATTGGTGCCAGATAAATAAATATAATAGTTAATATAAGAATTAAATACGGTATACTCAGTTTATTAATACATAAAGGCTCTGTTTATAACGACAGTTGTAATACAAATGATAACATACGGCAAGACAAGTAAAACCCCCAGAATTACATCAGATCTCTCTATTCCATATCCGTGAAGAATAACGTAACTTATGCATAACCCGTGAGTAGAGCGAACCAGACTGACCAGGCCCTATACGCGCTTAAACTCCTATTTAAACCCCAAGTCTATTTGTACTATCCAAACATGTAAGAGGGCGCGGCAGGCGAACTCAAATATCCTAAATATACACATTAATAATAACGTAGCACCAACACTCACCAGTATGATGCGTAGACTGAAATATTAACTATAGAGATTAAATCCTACTAATGAGATGTGGTTTGGTAAGAGTCGAGGGCTCTGTTCCAAACCGTAGCCTAGATGGGGCTCAAAGAGTCAAGCTCTGTGAGTCCGTTGGATGAAGTATGTACGTGAGACGGATTACCGAAGAGTCTAGTGCTCTGCGGGTCCGTCTTTAAAGCAGGGCTCTGAGATCAAAGATCCAGAGGCAAAGAATAAATAGCCACCCTGTATTGAAGATACAGGGGCTGGAAGGCAACCCACAAGTCGAGCCCGTGAGTTGAAAGTGACAGTCAGAGGTAGAGGAGGGTTAATCGTAATGTGGCTCACCGTGAAACGTAGAGAAACCTCAATAGTAGTGACTCGTATCCAGGATCCAACGGAGGTAGGGGCGCGGGTGATGGCTCAGTCTAATGGTACGCAGTGCCTCTGACGATCCAGCATTCCCGTAGGGCAGTAGAAAAAGGGCGGGCGGCGGCTCAGTCTGTGGCGCGTAGCGACTACGACGATCCAGTGATCCCGATGGGAAGTAGAATAGGGTGGACAATGGCTCGGCTTCGGAAGCGGAGGGTAGTGTAGCAACTCGTCTCTCCAATGTATCAGGCGGCAGGGTCCATCCAAGACGTCGGGTCAGCAATCCGGGTATATGGTGGTAGCGGTGGTGGTGGTGAATGAGTCCGTCAACTTCTCACGTTTCGTGATGATTTGCTCGGACTCCAGGCTAGTCGAACAGTCGAGCTGTGCAACGTCATGGCCACGAGTACTGGTTTTGTGCCTCAGCTTATTCACCGCTCCGCTGCCGGGTGCAAACGGCTTCTTCCCTTAACCTATATATTGTGCTCGGGGGGTGTACACGGGAACCCTTAATGATAGGTGATCGTGACCACCTTTTCTCACTCTACCTAATGGTACTTTGTTTGTGCCATTAGTGTGAGTGATTAATCTAATATTAATTATTTAAATTTAACATGCTGTCGTATACAATGCAATGACAGTGGCACTGGCTTCTGTCCCTACTACGAGCATGCATCTCCAGCTTATGCATGGGAGTGGACGACCAGTGTCTGGCTTATTTGCCAAGCGGACGACGTCTCGACTCGCTCTACTCTTTCTCGCTCTGTTTACTACAATATATATAATGTGGCTGGCTATTTCTGTCGTTACACTCGTAGAAATACGATAGGTTACACCACTTTCGCAAAAATCTAGACTGGTCCTCCATCCTTAACGCCAAAATAAAATTCTGACTGGTAAAGAATGAGATCCAAAATTTTGCGATACGAGCCAACTTTTAGGGAACGAGATTAAAGGCCACAGAGTTGTTTTTTAACTCTTTAGAATACAAAAAAATATTTTACCTTTTGACTTATCAAGACCGCTACCTGAGCCTACTATCAACTAAGTTAAGCTGGGAAACTATGTTTTTCGCAGTGGTGCTAAAGAACTTGGACGAGCGTTCATAGCCCATTTTGCCTTCTTGACCGATACACGTTAGGCTGATTAATTTGAAACGTCACCAACTCAAGGTGTTCCTAGTTTAGGTGTTTTTATTGCGTACTTCCAGCTAACCACTAAATTGAGTGTCTGCTCTCAGGCGCATGATTCTACTAAGTCTTGGCAAAACGTGTATTACGTATTTGTTATTAAAATTTGAAAGCTTCCTCTAATTCTTTTTCCGTTAAAAGAATTCTAATTAAAACTAGCTACTCTTTAGATTTGATACTATTCGTCTATTTCAAGTTTCAAATAATCCCAGGGTGATTGGTTTATCCCTCTGTATAACTAAGTTTTTTTGAACTAAAACAGTTAATTTCTAGCTTGTGATGCATATAAGTAATTCAATCAGTTGGCTAGGCTTGTGAATTTTCGATCTTACGTATATCTGCCTACAAAACGATTTACGGAATCAAAATAATTTCTACAAAGTAAACGGATGCAGACGCGCTACTATCTGCAGTCTCCACAAGCAATGTAGTGTGACCTATTGTTGCATATATAGCAAAAATTAGTGGGAAGAGTATGTATTTTTTAATGTCAAGATAATGCTTGGTAAATATTGACTATTCGTTTAGTACGCATGTTGGTGTGTCTTTAGAAACAGTGGCTAAATAAATGTGTCGAGGTTGGTCTCGACTGGGTATTTATTTCGATTTGTCTTAATATGTTCTTAAATATAATGAAATCCAATCTTTGTTCATATTCTTAATTTGTCATTCTAAGTCGAGCCACCTAACTCACGTAAGAGAAACACCTATCTCCCACGAGCTCCTCTTGTATTTCATAAAAGATTTTTGTTTTCATTCGTTTATCAAGCAATTTTTGTAAAAATTTTGAACCTTTGAAAGTGAAAGTACAACCTGAAGTGCGTTATAAGTTGAATTCAGGTCGACGTTATTAAAGTTCATCTAAATTAGTGGTATTTTAACAAGATTTAAAATCTTGTCATGCCGTCGGCCGTAAGGATGCAGAAATCAACATAAGAGGTACATACCTAACAAGAAGAACAGAAAATTTTTAATAAAACCTTGTGTCAACCTACAAATTTAATTAGTAGTTCTTCGTTTAATCACAATGCAAAACATAAAAAAATGCAAGTACCACAAGAACAGGAACAGCTAGCTGCTTACTTTTTCCAACAACTGCAGTTCCTGGGTCAAAAATTAACCTTACACTAAACTTTACTGCTCATCTCAAAGATCGTCAAACTAATGTCTGCTTATGGAAATCAGCGTTTGTCGCTGTTATGTTTGGCAATAAAGCAATTACATTACATTACATTGGAAGCATTAAATTAGAATTTATTTATAAATTTAAATTCTTGAAATCTGAAATGAACGGAAAATTAAAAGAATTAGATGAAAAAGCAAACAAGGCATTAGGAAGACAGGAAATTGAAACTAGTTTGCTAAAAGTTAAAATAGGCGAGTTAAAGAAAAGATTACAACAATCAGATCAAAGCCTGTGAAACCACCAAAGACCGAATATCCATAAAGAAATTTTTATCACAGGACTCCCAGTCTGCTTATCTCTAACATAGGATGCAAGTTCAGTGATCTTCAAAACATTTTAACTTACTAATGTGCATATTATCAAAGCAAAACGAACTAACAATAAAACGCAGAGTAAACCATTGCTCCTTGTTGTTCAGCTGGCTGAAACGCAAAAAGTATCTTTGGTGCTAAGATTGAAGTCACAACTAAAGAACTCACTACCCTAAGTCTACATTCTACAGTGCCAAAGTAAACGAAAACAAGAAATCCATAAACAGCTTACGGAAGAATACTGGATCAAAAACCTGGACCCCTTTTTTAAGTCAGTCAATTACACAAGATGCTAATCCTTTATAGCGGATGGTGTTACTTACTTTAGTGACGGAAAAAACTTAATACAGACACATCGTAATCAATTAAATTAATAACTGTCATTTATTCTATGAATTAATATAAATTAAACTAGTAGGCATTCAGTTAGTTATTTGTTGTTTCTTTTCGCTAGTCAATCAAATTATGTTCAAAAATGTTTTGTTTTATGAGACTCAAAGTCAATACCTAACTTTTAAATAAAATAACGTTACTATTGTTACAAGATATTATGATAAAAAATTTTAGAAAATCTTATACCAGTAGCCTGAATTTTGACTTCAGTCTCTAGCAGCCAGGACTGCTTTCGAATTTCCGCACATGGCGTGGGTACTAATATAAGGTCAAAGATAGGCTACTGTCTGGCATTAGATCTATGAAAAGTGTTTTTATACGCAATGTAAACCCGTATGTTTGTTAAAAAACAGTAAAGTAAGGCAATTGTAACCCAATTCTAACGTAAGCGTATCATATTCCTAGGGTACAATTACTACTCACTAATCATTGTTAATTGACTAAATATAGCTAGGATTGTTGTAAATCTGTTGAAATGAATAAATGAATACATTTTGTAAATGTATACTGTTAAATAGAGTTATAAAATGTATCAAATTTATATATAATCATAATTAGTTTGTTTGTGATCATGCTGATTATAATTAGAAATACCCTAGGCTAAGGTGGTAATATTTATCATCTTTTTATCAAAAACTCTGTAACCTCATTTAATCTGATTTGTGTGTGGGCCATGGCCCGTAAATGCAATAAATCTATACTGCTACTACTACTACTTTGTCGTTGGAAGTCTATAAGAGCAATATGGTAGTGACGTGCACTTTAATATTATAATGTCGTTAGCCTTTGATCCTGGATTGGGATTACGTAAGTCTTGTCTGTCTCAATATATTTTCCATTCATTTATATATTATTTCTTATCTGTCTATTTGTTCATTCATTCAGTTTCCTATTAGTGTCTAGACTACTTATTTTAAGTTGCGTTATTATTTTTAAATTTTTGGTGATGCTTTTAATAAATAAGATTTATGGCATTTGAAAAAAACTAATTTAACATACCTTATACAAAAGAAATCGCTGACCTCAGCGTATAACAATCACAAAAAAATAATAAAACATAAAACATTATCAACGTCAATATCATTAAACTTATAAAATAATCTAAGATAAATTCATACTACGTGTATACATATATATATATATTTATTAGTATACATATATATAAGGGGTAGAATTATCGTCAGAGAAGCTGCATTTTTCTGAGGCGTCCTCGTTGTCTTGAAGCAGGTATAATTAAAGTTGGATCATGAGTGTATGTAGAAATTCATTTCACAGCATCTGCATAGGTAGGGTAAACAGGAGGTGATGGGGAATAATTTGATATTGGATCAGAAACAGGGATTGATGGAGGAAACGTACATGGAGACGAGGAAAAAAGAGGATTGTGGGAGTATAATTTCTTGAGTTTTGAAACATGTACAGGTTCACGAACATGAGGATGAGTGACATGTTGAATTTTATAGTTAGCGTCATTTAATCGTTTAGTGATAGTAAAGGGTCTAATCCAGAATCGTTGTACAAATGGTGAAAGTCCTTTGTCATGACGTGGATGATAATATAGAACTGTATCGCTAGTAGAAAAATTTAGGAGTTTGTAAGTTAAACTAGCTTTCTGAGCGTAAGCGTCTTGGGCCTTTTAAATATTTGTTTGTACTGTCGTGTATATGGTTTTGAAATGATGTTGGTAGTCGACAATAGTAGTATCAGGCACGTAAGGTAAAGTGACTTTAGGTAAGAGCTTAGATTGTTGCCCAGACATTAAAAGAACGGTGAAAGTCTAGTGCTTCTATTTGGGCTAGTGTTGAGGGTGAATTGAGCAAAAGAAAGGTTAGTATCCCAATCTCGTTGATTAGCGTTGACGTACATAGAAAGAGTTGTTTTAGGTAAACCATGTTGACGTTCCAGAGATCCTTAAAATTGAGGGTGAAAGAGAGTGGACTCTTTATTAGTAGTTCTCATCATTTTTGATAGGTTATTAAATATTTCACTTCTAAAGTTAGATCTACGATCTGTTTGAATAATTAAGGGTACACCGTGGTGACAGATTATACTTTCTAAAATAAATTTGGCAACTTGGGCAGAAGTTCTGTCAGAAACAGCACGTGTTTCCAACCATTTAGAATGATAATCTTAGGCAGTTGGGATGTACTTTAGGCTGGGTTGAAGATCGTAACAAGGGTTTACCTAGGTCAAGTATCTATTTTTGACGTGGGGCATTTGAAATAGGTATGTATTAAAAAGATCTATAAAGTTTGCTACTAAGAGGTTTCTTGCATTGACACTTGACACATAATTGCATAAATTTAAAGACATTTGTTTGTAACGTTTGCCAATAGAAACTTAAACGTAATTTTATGTGAGTGCAGTTTATACCGGAATTTCTGGATAGAGAATTATCATTAAATAGAGTTAGTTAATCAGAGATTTTATTACTGGGTTTAAAGGGAAGATATTTAGCACCTTTATGTGGGTTGATGGCATAAAGGCGATCATTAATTAATTAACATTTTTTCTTATCTCTTAGATTAGTGTGGTTGCTTTTGAATCGATGAATTATTTTTTGAATCCATGGAAAACTTTGCAAATCATATACCAGGGAAGATTCCAAAGTGGATATATTAACTGTGTCTCGTTCAGAGGTACGTCTAAGGCGTAAAATAATATAAGTGTATAGTTTAACGATCCCTTTATATGTTGAATTTTTGTAATATTGTATTTTGCTAATTTGAGCGTCATTTGAGTTATTTTTGGGGACATTTTAACTTTCTTGCTTCGTAATATGTTGCATAGGGCATAATTGTTTGTTTTGAGAATAAAAGGTAGTTTAATAAAATATTCTTTTGATTTATGAGTGGCCCATGTTATGGCTTATTATTTAAAGTCTGTTGTATTTAATTTGGCTTCTAAAGAAGTGAAGGATTGGCTGATAAATGCAACTGGGCGTGATTTTCTTTTGTGCTCTTGTTCCAAAAGTAAGCACCTGTTCTAAGCGCCTGAACTTGATTGTGAGGCATCTGTAATAAGTACCGTATGTAACCTTGCATCAAAGTACGGAGAGGAAGTAGCTTCTTTTAATTCTTTTTATGCTTTATCGCATGCAGGGGACAATATAAAGGGTACATCTTTTCGTCAGAGTAAACGTAAAGGTTTGATTTGCGCACTTAAATTCTTAATGTATTTTCTAAAATTACTAAAGCTAGCAATAACTGTTTGTGATAAATTTTTGCCTGACGTCAGTTGCACGTCACCCCTAACCTGCTTACCTTATGTGAATGCAATAGCTGCTGAGTGGGGCTGTTTAAAATAAATTTTTACGTGACGTCATTTGCGCGTCACCCTTAGCCTGCTTACCTAATGTTAATGCGATAGCAGCTGGGTTGTGGTGTCTTAAATAAATATTCACGTGACGTCATTCGCGCGTCTCCCCTAACCTGCTTACCTAATGTGAATGCGATTACAGCTGGATGGGGGTGTCTAGAAGAAATTTTCACGTGACGTCATTTGCATGTCACCCCTAGCCTGCTTACTTAATGTGAATGCGAAAGCAGCTGGGTGGGGGTGTCTAGAAGAAATTTTTGCCTGACGTCATTTGCGCGTCACCTCTGTATCAGACAATTAGACTACACGCCATTGCCATTAAATACGGTAGCTGAGGTTGGCTGGGTCTGTGCTATAAGATTTACTTGTATTCGCCGCGCAGAGCTTTAAAATTACGGAGTATGTACATGAATTCTTTATTTGTTTGCACGCATGGTTCGCTTTTTGGAAAGATCACTTTTCTGAGTTTTGACATGGTTCTATTTAACTGCTAATTTTAAAGAAATGACTAGTCCGATCAAATTAAGAAGACAATACAGACCTGCCGCCGCGCATTTTTGATAGTTTAAAAAAATTTTAAGTTGATCGCTTGAAGGATATGACCTGTAGTGTACGGCCAACAGACAGACATGACCAATTTATTAGATGCAGCTAAAGCTTAGCATCTAAAAACTCAAATAGTTCCTTTTTTTGGTTTTTTAGGGTTTTTAAATATAATAAATGATTTCTAAAATCAAATAAGATCAGATAAATTAAATATATTAACTAATAATCTATCCAAAATTGGTTTACCTGATTTTGATGATTAACGATATAGTTAGGATGATGGGATTACTACATAAGCACATGGAAACTATAGAATTATGATGTACTCATAGTCATGTGGTGTGTTTTTAAATTTCTGAAATTCTTGAAAATAGTCTTGTTTTTTATGAAAAAAAAGGATAAATCAATAATTAATTATGATTTTCTGATATTTTTAAATAAGGCTCGTAGCTCGTAGTTGCCCACGTCTAACAGATCAATGCGCTCAAGCAGGGAGGCAGATGGGTGAATTACTTAAGTAGATTTGAAGTTTCTGAGTCATATTTCCATGCATGCATATAAAAGAGCATGCATGCAGTTGGGAATTTTCGATGAATAAAATGATGAGACTTCAAGCATGAACCCCCCCCCCCGTCGCCCCCTTTGCACCTTCAACAATCTTCCCTTCATGCAATGTTAAAAGATTTCCCACATGCGCGTTTGCATGCTACCCCATTGCCATTCATTTCATTCATTTTCTTTTACACATCCAATTGCTTGAACATAAAATGCAAATTTAATTATTAAATCATCAGTAAGACATCAGTTATAATTACCTATTCAAAGAATTGGTTTAAATCAATATATTCTTAATTGTTTTACTAAATACTAAATTATTCATTAGTTTGAAGAAATCCTTAAAAAATCAGACTTTGCCTATTGCATGAATTTTGTATTTCTATCAATATATGGCTTTAACTAAGCGCTTTGATTATATTTTATCACAATATATTTTAGATAGTACTAATCTATACTCTTAAGTTTGTTGCAAAGTTCTATAATCACATAATAATCCCTTCTTATCTTCTCAACTTAGTATTAACTTCTTAGAACCTTTATATTTTTTCTGTATATTATTATCGTGTAATTTACATTGATATTTAGATAATTCTTCACTTTAAACTGTTTTATGCATTGAAAAGAATGGATAATCATTATGTTATTCATATAATGTTTTATGATATTTCAGATTTACTTTAAGTGTATACCTAACATTACTATCAATATTTAATTTTGTTATATTTTTATAGAAACTACTAATTTTTTCTTTATCACACCATTAATACCCATTAAGAGGTAATTTAAATGACAAAGCATCACCATACATAAATATTTGCATCAACAGGAGCTAGATATGATGATTCTTTAGTAGAATCATAATTACTTATATATTTATTATTAGCTCCTATATCCCTATTCATTATACCTGATAACCCACCTCTAATTTCTGCTTGAAACATTAAAAGCATATTTGGATCGTTTAAAAGTTCTATTTCAACCTAAGTCATTTTTAACATAGCACCTTAAAAAACCAAGGGGTTGTAGTATAATGTGCAGGATCTAATTCATAAGTTTTTCATGATAAGTCTCTTAATGATTCAAAAAACATCAGCTAATATTAGGACATTACATGTTAAATACATTTCCATATAATCTTTAAATGTATATAAACCACCAACGTTATTAAAAAAATGATTTTATATTTTTTTACCTCTTTCATTATCTTTTTCTATAATATGTTTATATTCTGAATCATCATGGAAATCTTTATAACTAGGATATCTTGTGTATTGCAGTTTAATAAAAAAGTCTAAAAATAAATAAAAAAACACTTTTTTTGCATTAATAATTTTTAAATTTGATCTAGTTCATCTTTAAAATATTATAGTAAATTTTCAAAATTCGTAATACCCTCGTTTTGTAAGTAAGATTCTAACACTTCTTTTTGTTTAAAAAATCTTAAATTTTATCTGGTTCATCTTTAAAATACTGTAGTAAATTTCTAAAATTCTTAAAATTCCTTATATAACCTTTTTTTCAATTAGATGCTAACAAACCTTTTTGTCTTAGTGAATTTTAAATTTTATCTGGCTTATCTGGTTCATTTTCAAAATATTCTAGTAAAATTTTATTATTTTTAATATCGCCTGTCTTCAAACTTGATGCTAACGTGTCTAATGAAGATAGTAAAATTTTTAATGAATCTTTAAATTTAAATGTTATATTTGTTTTTGGTATTTAAGCAGCTAGTGAATAATATTGTTTCTCTGTTTGAGGAACAATATTTAATTTATTGTATACATACAATAAAATGACAAATAATACATGTATTATTTGTCATTTTATGTCGTTGTCCCACAAAAAATTTAAAATCAAAATTCATACCATTATGAAAGAAAACTGGTATATTTAACAAACTTTTAACATTTAAATTACGTAAATTATGAGCAGCTCCTCTGAGATTTTCTGTTAGATGACAGTGATCTCTAACTTTATCATTTAATTCGTAATCAATATCACTATGTTTACAAGAATGACAAACTATGCTATTACAAAATACTGCTTCTTCTTTATTAGACAATTCAGGTTTTCAAAATGTTTCTAATCTATCCTTGAAATTTTTATCTAATTCTAGACCTTCAGTTACAAAAGCTTCTAAAAAATTAATAATTGAATCTTTTCCACTACAAACAGCATACTTTTAAAATTTGTTATGAATATTATCCTGACTAACACTAGCAAAAGCATAGGAACATGTTTCATGTTTAACTTTTTTATTTGTGCAATTTAGAGGTTTTAGTACAGATTCCATGTCCGCCTAATATACTATTGGCGATCTAACTGTTTTTTATAAATGCTTAAATTTTAAAATATTAGCTTTTCCATCTTTCTTAGGTAATCTAGGAACAGCTATAAAGTTTGTAAAATAATTATAATATGTCAAGTAGTGTAATTTCATGGCTTCTTTACTATTGGTGTGATAAAAACATCGATCACAAATAAAAGTGTTTTCCGTGTGAGATAGTAGCTGTTTTCTAACTAGTCTCGATAAATCTTTAATATATACATAATGACTATCTCATTTTTTATTAGTTATTAAAAGTAGATTCACATAGTTTTTATTCCTAGTTTCATGTGAACAGGTATCATAAATATTAACTGCTTTACCTTGATATACATAAACATTAATTAATACATCATTTTGCAATCAAATTAATTGTATTCTATTAAGACTCACAGAAAATTCTATACCACTAAAGTTAAAGTCATTATCTCAATCAGATTTAATTTAATTCGAAACTCTTTGAGGATCTTTTGTAATTTGATTCTGATGTTTATGGTAAACATACAATATTTTTAACACTTTTGGTCTTCATTTTTAATATTTATACATGCTTTTTGGTTACATATCCATCTTGGTAATTTTATATAAGATGAGCCTTTTAAAAGTCTAAATTCTTTCAGTTTAAAATCAATTTTATTTATTTTATCAAGATAATGATAGGCTGCATTATTGTCTTTCTCCTTAATATTATTTTTAAGTTTATAAAAACATTCAGTAATACTCAAATTATTATCTTCTTTTTTTAATATTGTTTGATTGTTAGAAGAAAACGTCATATATTAGTATACATTTTTGCACGTTAAAGGCATGAATTAAATTGTTGAAGGTCTCAGGAATAGTTTTTATAGTAATATTAAATTTAATATAGATGATCCAGATATTTTTGTACCAAAGTAAGAAACATCATTAGTTAATATACAAGCAGGACATACAAACATTAATAAAAATGATATAGAATAAGCTAATGAAATACTAGATAAATTTAAAACACATTTTAGTAAAAAGGCGCTTACAAATATATATTTTATGCTTTTAAATAAATTACATAGTAAATGAGTATTATTAAAGCTTTACATAATATTCTAGAAGAATTAAAAATATTAAATGATAAAAAAGAAACAGATATAATTTTACATACTAAAGAGAACAATACAACAGTTTATTTTGATGAACCAACTTTCATTCCCAATGAAGCTCAAATAGCTTTGAATAAGATATCAGTATACTATTCAATACCTAATGTTGATGAACGTTATAATAATTTTATATATAAAATAAATGATGATCCAGGTACTGCTTTTTGAGATATAACCATAGAAACTGGAAGCTATAAAATTGATGCTATTTCTAAATTAATTGAAGATTTAATGGGTTTTGATGAAAACAATAATAAAATTTCTAAAACTGACGCAGTGAGCAACGTTATAAGAATCAAACGTGATGCTCTATTGCTAAATGTGTAATAGAAATACCCCAGGGTTATGTGGTTGATTTCAGAACACCTAATTCAATCGGTAAAACTCTAGGATTCACACCGAAACTACTTATTTCTAGGAGATATTTTTCAGATGCAACAGTTAATAATAATCCAGTTAATTCAGTACTTGTACATTGTGATTTAGTTTCTCGTTGTGCTATTAATGGTAAACTATCTTTTTATTTTATTTATCAATTTACACCAAAAGAACTACCAGGTTATAAAATTATAGAAGAAGCCAGACAAAATGTGTATTATCAAGTAGATCAGAAATACATAAATAAAATGACAGTATGGTGGACTGATGAAGATCTCAATCCTATTACTTTTAGAGGTGATGAGGTTTGAGGTTACAATTACTTTATCTTTAAAATAATTAATAATGAATACAAATACTAAATATGTAACCTATGACAAAAGGCAAGTAGTAGAAAGTAAAAACACTGAATTAGGAAATGCTAAAAGCTTAAATTGGGAAAAACGGTTAGAGCAGTTAAATAAATACTACACAAATGAACAGAATGCCGAAAGCTTAGGAAAAAAGGCTTGATAAAATAGACACATTAATTGAAAAATAGTTTTTCTCTTTACTAATTGTTTGTTAATAAATAAATAAGTATGCAAAAAGTGATTGATAAATACCTTAACCTCCAACATCCAATTACAAGTAATGATGCTATTAAATTTATTCGATAGGAAAATTATTTACCACAAGAATTCTCTAATTTAAATAGATTAGTTTAAATTACAATTAGGGTTGATAATATAAGTAATTATTTTCTATTAAAGAGTAGTTTCTTCATTATTGAGGCTGATTTAGTGAAAAAAGCTAATGGTTCTAGATATGCTGGAGCTAAGTTAATTTCATTAGTTGATAATAAGCCTATGTTTCTATTTGATAGGGTTGTTTTAAAATTTGATGATACAACTATAGAAAAGTATATAAATGTGGGTCAATCTAGTTTAATTCAAGGATTATTTAAATATAAGGACGGTTTTAGTTTCAATAGGGAACATGGTCAATGCTGGTCTCTAGATGATAATAAATATAGTGCAACATTAGATAAAAATCCAGGATTTGCAAATAGACATGATATATTATTCAAAAGTAATACTTGTGCAACTAATAAAGGTAAAGCAATATTTATGATTCCATTTTCACATATTTTTAGATTCAAAGGTAAAATATGGTCAGGAGTGAAAGTTTCTGTTTAAATGGATAAGGTAATTGATGGGAATGCTATATTCAATGAATCTAGTACTCAAACAACACAAGGTGTGGATGATGTTGTTGATGGTTTAATCAATATTACTCCTCTAAAGTGGAGAATCCCTTACATTGAAATTAATTCTGCAATGTCCACTAAAATATCTAGTTATCTTGCATCTCAACTAAAAATACTCTATAAATTCCTAACAAAACAAGTTTAGCATTTTCCTGTTAACCAGGCTATGATATAAGATCGTAATTTAACAACTATTTCGGGTCTTGAAAAGATTTTAGGCTTTGTTGTTGGACTCTAAACTCATTGTTTAAATAATCAAAAATCTTACATTTTAGTGTTCGATCACGGTGATGTTGTTGATGCTCCTATTTCTCAATTCAATCCAATTCAATTTAATTCTTTATTCATGTTCCACGGGCACTACCCATAACATGGTTGATTAATATTTACAAATAGATTTCAGTAAAATGCTGTATTTTAAAAAATTAAGTTATTTTTAGATTTTAATTGGGTTCGAGATCTTAAGCCACACATTTGAGGAATACTCCTTAAACCTATGTACACTAAATTCATGCAAGTACTTACTTCTAATGTTATCATACAATTTACATTTAGTAATGAAGTGAAATACAGTATTGACATAATCAGACCCACAAAAAGAACAAGAATCACGATCACTAAAATTAAAAGATAAATTAAGATACGACAAATAACTACTGTTTAGCCGTAGCTGAGCAAAAATCTGTACATAATAAATAGGTTAGGCCATTTTTAGATATCTATTGGTCATCCTGGATTTCATTATTAAACAGTACGCTGGATGATATAAAGAATTGTTAATTCTAGAAATGTCCTCTTGTCTACTTTGATCTAAGATGCATTGATAGATCTGTTCATACTTTTTAAAAAAGAGAAGGAGATTGAGAGTTCTAGATATACGAGAAACCCGTCTGGTCAAGAATGCTTTTTACCTGAGCGCACCAGTTGTATTCACATTTAGCGTATCCCATATTTTGCAAACAGTATGTTCAATTATAGCAGATCCTCGTGAACCTCTCCTCAATAGTAAGATACGAAACCACAGTTTAAAGGTAACAATTTTTACGTGACAGCTTGAATGAACTGTGCCTGTTTCGTATCCCACTAAGTACCCCGGTGTACAGCGCGGAAGCCATAGAAGCCTTTTAGAGAACTGATTTTGGACACGCTCAACAATGCTTAGGTAACGCAAAGCCCAAACAATGGCTGCATACATCATTGAGGACACACATATTGAGTCAGACAATTTCATTTTACTCTCCTAGCACCTTAGTTTAGAGCTACGAAATATGTCAAATACTGATCCTAATGCTCGTTTTGCTTTATTGCTCATCTATTTCTCTTGGTAATATCAGATATCCAAGTATAAATTTAAATAGAGGTTCAGAGTAACAGGGATTTTCCGCCATCTTCTAATCCAAGTTAGGAGAGAGCTACAGGATATCCGAAAACCTGGGGGTTCTTCGATATCTCAGGACCGGCTTTACGTGATATGTAATATGCACGATTGTATGGAGGGCAAATAAGGTAGCAAAGAGTATGAGCGTACTGCTTATGCAACCGGGGTGGGGAGGGTTATGATGCGCTTACCCAAACTATAATGTTATGAACCTTAATTTTAGTATATAAATAATTATCCTAAATATGAGAATATGAATATCACACAAACCGGTATGCAATCATAGAACACACAATAATTATATACTAGTTTCAAAAGTCTTATGGTTGCCTCGTATTTATTTTAAATACTTTTAGCTTAATGGCACCCGTAGTGCAAAATGAAAAAAAAAGAATACTTGACTTCGACGGCTTGTAGCTAAAAGAAAATCAATCGATCATAAATCCAACTGGGAGCGTTTCCTTTTTCGCCGTACGAAAAATAATAAACAATTATATTTTTACCTCGTAGGTTATAACTGAGCCGGCCGGATCTGGGACTTCCTCGTAAGGGTATTTTAGCGAGTGATTGTATCTTCCCTAATTCTTCGCTCCGTAAGCGTAATTAAACTTCCTATTTTCTTCGCTCCGTAAGCGGTAATTATAACTTCCCGTAGAAGTGACCCAGGGTCACAAGTATGATTTTTCCTAACGTCCTGTTTCGTAAAACGGCGTGAGATCTATTTTCTCCGTAAGAATATCTCGGGTCCTTAAATTGCACGTGGCAACTGGCTCGTGGCAGAGTCTTCTTCTGCGTGGGAAAGAGCTAGAGAAGCGTGTCCTTCCTTGTGAGTAGTCCGTAACTAACTAGTTTGTGATAGGGTGACGGGATAGAAGACCCATGTCACATCATCCTAGTTACTAATAATTTTCATCAGTGCTTCTAAACCACAGCATTTTACTGCAGATCTCTACGCTGTAGAGATCTGCCATATGGCTACGGTCCATGACCATGACTGGCGTCATCTGTACCTACCTGTAAAGTATAGCGCAGTAGTAACTACTTACTGCCAATAAACCTGTCTCTTTAATAAACTATTCTAAGGGGTTTCTTCGTCCGTCTCGTCATAACCAACTCTCACAATACATTTTTAATTATTATATAATTATAATATATATTTTGAGCGTAAAAATTTTATATCATCATAAAATTTCTCTCTTAAAACTTCTGGACCTAATATTTTGATGTCTGCATCAAAACAAAACACGTATTCTTGATAAAATTTTGAATTTCACTTTTGGACTAAATCTTTTAGTTATCTTGAAAAATCGAATCCAACATCTCACCATAGAAAAAAAACTGCCAATAGTATGAACGTCCAAATTCCAACATCGTTTTCTCTATATCCTTTGATGCGTGCAACAGTGCATAAAATAGACCTGAAAGAAAGTTGTATGCGGAAAAAGAACAACAAACACTATTTCATGGTTAACTTTTCCTGTATGGTTTATTAGGTTTCATTAATGTATATTGTACTTTTTGTATATCCGTCTTATGGGACGTTACCCCAAATTACAGGTAATTTTTGTTTTGTATAATTTTTTTACGATCATTTTTAAATTAAAATATTTATCAAATGCAATAAATCTACTGATGATATTTCAAATTTTAATATCACAATTTCACCGTGGTCATAATAATAATAATTGTTTTATTGTAAAAATTTAGATCACGGGATTTTTACTAACTACGTATGGTATCAAAAAAATGTATAAAATTTTATAGACGTATCTAAAATATAATCTATTATAAAACTACAGTGAAGAGTCGGAACTATCCGACAAAAAATTAACTAAGGGCTGAATTTTACTGGGACTTTTCTGAGGTGATCCCTGGACTAAATCAGGTAACTGGAAATGGATTAAGTCCCTAATCTTCGTTTTTTTCTGTTTTCACGAATCTTGTCCCGTAGACCTTTCGTGGTGCGTCGTGTTTCCTGATTCAGTCGTGGACTTGTTTTCACGCGGCTTTTATCTATTTGCAGAGAAAAATCGCTGATATCTCTGGCAGCGACATTTTTGGAGATGTGTCTTTCAGGACTTTCCTGGGGACACTCTCCTGGTGTTGATTTTTCTGTCTGTCTTGATTTAACTGACGGACTAGTATCCGCTGGTTCGAGCTTTAATTCTGGTAATTCAGACTCATAACAATAAGGGTCGTCGTCAATACACATGGGTTAAGGATCTGGTTAGGGAGATCTTCTTACAAATATTCCTGATGGTTCATTCTCTCGTGGAAAAGACATTTCTTAATTCTATAATGTTAAAAAGAAAGGGGAAAAAGAAAAATAAAAAATGCAAAAACCCTCAGTTCGCTGATAATCAACAATTTTGTTAATGAAAAATTTTTACCAGTGTCATGTGCTTAAAAGAATACTTTTAACATATCAAAATTTCATGGGCCGTGGCCTGGGACTTATCCCATAACTTATATTAGACTAAATTATTTACGGAGTTCATAAGACGTATTTGACGCAGTCAATTTTAACGGAGATCAACATTTTACAAGTCATTTTAATTCTGATTTTTATCTGACAGTAAATTGTGCAAATAATTTTGTAACTGTTCTATTTCTGTCCGGATTTTCTCAATTTCGTCTTTGTGATTGTCGTCTCCCTGCTCACTACTCTAAAACCTTTTGTATATAAATAAGATGGGTGACGTTTACTCAGTTGTGGCGGCCTAGTTGTTCGTCTTTCAATCCGGGCGTCTCCTAGGGGAGGCGCCGAGGTTGAAGGAACTTCATCCTGACCATTGGGGATATTTTGCTGAGTAAAAATGTTTGGGCGTTGTAACTGACTTTCTCGTGATACCGTTTCTACTGGTCGTCCTCTTAAAGACAGATGTGGCGACATTTCTTCCAACGGACTTTTGCGAGGAGTTGGTACTTTTACCGGGAAGGAAGTGTGATTTTGTCGTGGCGATAAAGACGTGTCTCTCGCGTCAACATATGCAGTCGAATGTCCCATGGGACTATTATGTGGGGAATTTTCTGGTGTCCTAACCAAATTTTCATCCAAGATTATTATAGAATTTTCTAACTCACCATCCCCTTCTCCCCTTGGGGAGGTAGGATCCCTGGTAGGGGTGAAACGTACCCTGGTACGTGTTCGCAGGTCCCATGAATCATGAGAATCATTCGTTCTAATTATACTGAGTGTCGGGGGCGCATATATGGTTTCGCCATCATCATTTGCATTCAGCAGATTGTTAAACAGGTTTAAGGCCGGCAATTTAGGAGACGATACATTATAAATACCACGCGGAAAAACGTCCCTTTAATACGTATTTTGCTCGCCCATGTTTGTTTCAGCAGGATCGAGCTTCGGCTCAAGACTAAAAACATGGTCTTCCGGTGTCGGAAGTATGCGATTTAAATAATCCCTATCTTCTGCTAAATCTGATGAATCTAGTGGAGTATAATATGTTTTAAGGTTATGTCCGTGGACCATATCTAAAACTAATGATTCCGTGGATGTTTCTGGTTCAATTTCAGGGTCACACAAATAATACACATGTTCATTTTCTATTAAACTTGATATGCTATTTAGGCCGGAATACCTGACCATAAATTTTGTGGGAGTACCCTGCTTTTGTATGTAATTATGCCTAAGAACCAAATCGCCTATGTTAAATTTAATATTGGGATGACGCTTGTCAAAATCTAATTTACGTTTTAACTAATTTTCACATAAATTTTGATGCGCCTGCATGCGATACTTAAATAATTCACCAATTTTAACTTGCTGATTTTCAATATCTTCCTTTTTGAACAGACTTTTGGTCTCGTCGATTTTTAGGTTATAATACCATGCTAATTATTTTCCATGCCAAAGAAAATGAGGAAAGAAACCTGTACTAGAGTGTTTAGCGGAGTTGTACTCATTTTAAACCTGCGGTAATAAAACGTCCCAACCTAGTTGCGGGTCGTGTTTTAACTTCTTTAATATACTTCTAAATGTAGAGTTAGATATTTCGATTATTGAATTCCAAGAAGGATGCCATGCCGAAGTACGGATGGCGGCTACGCCATACGTGTCACAAAATTCCTGGTACGCGACGCCAGTGAAAGCGGCGCCCTTGTCGAAAACAATTTCGCGAATACCATGATCTCCAACAAGGGGTGTGAGACAACGTATCGTCTCTGCCACGGTCGGACCCGTGGTTGGAAAAAAGGGAAAGTAACGTGTACACTGATCTATGACAGCGAGTATATATTGATTCTTTCGGCGTGTCAAATTTAATGGGCCTAAATAATCTGCCGATACTTTTGCAAAAGGGACCTGTGGCGTCATAATTACGTGTAGTGGACCCGATTTTCGTCGCTTACTTATATTACAACGTTGACATGTATCACAGCCTCTAATGACTTTTATCACTAATTTGCTTTTAGAAAAGAAAATATAATTTTCCCTTAATGCGGCATCTATTTTCTCATGCCCGAGATGTGATTTTTGATGTAATTAATGAAATTTATGGCTAATTTCTGAGGTAACACTTTAACCCAAAGTTTACTGAGCGGTTTGTCTGATAACTTTTCTAATTCACCCTTTTCATTCAGACGATAGTTTCGTCTGTATTTATTGAAGCCTTCGTACTTGTTCGTCCTGTCTTTTATGACAGATTTTATAACCGGAAATACCTGTTGTCTCCCATTTAGAGTTCTCGTAAATTATCCAAGTTATATTTCAGAGTTTCACAATCCTGACTGAATTTCTTGTCCTGTCGCGTACGTTCTACTGTTTTTAATAATCTAAATTTTATCGGCGACTCTTAACAAGGGTAGTTTCCCGGCGGTCGACTCAATTCATCGCCCAATTCATTATTTTTACCCGCGATATGGAAGATTTTGAGGTCGAATTCACTGAGTTTAAGGCTCCAGCGGATCAAACGCGAATTCAATTTGGAGGTTCTCAGAATAGATATGAGGGCCAAATGGTCTGTATATACATGTACAGAACGCCCTCAAACGTAACTACGTAATTTTTGCAGTGCATGAATATTTGCAAAGCACTCATTATCCTTGACCGACCATTTTTGCTCAGTCCTCGTGAGACAATGAGAATGGTACGCTATCGGCCGTCGTTGGCCGTCGATATTTTGAATGAGTGCCGCAGCAATCCAATTATAGCTGGCGACTGACCATAGCTCTAGTTGTGAATGATTATCTGGAAATGCCAATATTGGAGCCGTGGTTATTAGCCTTTTTAGTTCTTCGACTGCTTGACGACAATTATCATCAAAGTTAAATGGAGTATCTTTTTGTAAAAGTTGATATAGTGGTCGTGCCACTCGAGAATAACCCTGAATCGTGCGCCTAAAGAAATTCGTAATTCCTATAAATCGGCGTACTTCTGTAGTATTTGTTGGATCAGGAAATGTAAGGATTGTATCTACTCTGTTCCTATCTATAGATATACCTTCTGCACTAATCCGTTGGCCCAAAAATATTATTGATGGTTGTCCAATGTGACATTTAGAAGCTCGTACTGTGCTGATCTACAAATCTGGAGATATTAAAAGTTCGAAAAACTGGCGTCCAATTACTGTAAGTTCTGTTTTACGACGCATCATGGAAAAAGTTCTGGACATTGACTTAAGGGATTACTTTACCCTTAATGACAATCAACACGGCTTCACAAACACTGCAGGCACATTAATTAACACCACCTTGGTTAGCAAATGTCTTAAAAAGGCCAGAAAAGACAAGACAGACTGCACGATTATCTTTGGGGGCATCACTCAGGCGTTTGACAGTGTTGGACATGCGCATGTATTCAACTAAATACAATCTAAACCAGCGCCATCTTTACTAAAACACCTTGTTTGCAGTTTAGCTAGTGGCAATTACACTCGTATTACTACTATTGAAGGCAAATCAAATCCCATAAAATTTAAGCGGGGGGTAATGCAAGGAAGTCCAATTTCACCATTTCTATTTAATGTTGCAATTGATCCCATGATACATGATTTGAGTGAGAAAGAAGTTGCAGATAAGTTTGGATTTTCTCTGCACCCCCTACACGAAAATGTGTCGAATGCTGAATTTGCAGATGATACAGGAATGTTTGGGAATTCAAGACATTCAGCTATTGAGCTTTACCAGCAGAGTACAGAATCATTAGCTGTTATTGGTCTTCACATGAATCCCTTAAAAAGTGCTGCTATCAGTATTGTGAAAGGCAAAATGTGCCAGGATCCCCTTTAAGTAGGTGCTGACGAGTACATCCATTGTATCGGACCTAAAGATGTTATAAAATATTTAGGAGTGACCTTCACAGATTGTATAGTTGTGGACGAAAGCAAGGTCATAAAAAAATTCAGTGAAAAAGTTGAAAAGTTGACATCCACCCCAATGCTGAGACCAGATCAGAAACTAAAAGTTCTGAAATCCTATTTATGGCCCACCCTAGTTTATCCATTCCAGAATGCCCCACTTGCAAAGTTGTCTACAAAATTTTTAGATTCCATTGATAAAATAATTCGTAGTTCTGTTAAGGAATTTATTAGTATTCCTACAAGTACCCCAACTAGCATGCTGTACTCTAGCTCAAAGGTGAAAGGATTAGGCCTAATTCGTGCTAAATGGGAAGCTGGAATCCAAAACTTTAATGCTCTTGAAATTTTATCAAATTCTGGCCACGCTTTGATCCACGAGGTGAAGGATTTGGAAATTGAAAAATCATATTGTTTAGATTTTCTTAGTGTGCCATCTGAAGAAAGGCAACTTATGGCTAAGCACAGGGGGAAAAATAGTAAATTTATCCGTGATCACTTACAGAGCTTGGAATATAATACCTGGTGCAAGTTACCACAAAAAGGACAAGGTGTAATCCAATTTCAAGAATGTCCATATGCTAACAAATGGATTCATTCCAAAAATGGGCTTTCGTCATCCGAATGGATCACTGCTATTAAAATGGTGGGAAATGTACTACCAATTAATGCCATCCCTCGACCCGACCAAGAATCCCTTTATTGCCGACATGGTTGTAAGGAGATTGAAACGATAGGACATATCCTTGGCCGTTGCCCTCGTGGAGAGTTAATTCGTAATAACCGACATCATGCAGTTTGCCGTTTAATTGCTGAAGCCATGCAAACATTAGGGTGGAAAGTTCTTTAGGAAGTTGAATGTAGTAGTGATGGCTTGCAGCGAGTTGACATAATTGCTTACAACTTAGGAACAAAGGGAGGAATCATACTTATCCAACCGTTCGTATGGAACAGAATGACACAAATCAATCCGAGGCTGTACATCAAGAGAAAAAAAGAATTTATGACCCATGCATCCCCTATTTCAAACAGAAACTCGGGCTTACTAAAATTGAAGTGATAGGGCTCTACATTGGGTCTCGTGGAACGATTTCCAAATTTTTCCTCAACTTCATGAAATCGCATTGTCTACTTAGCACGCTGATTAAAGACATAGTGATCTATGTTTTGAAGAAATCAGTTCAAATTTGTGTGCATCATTTATATTCTTCTGTGCCTACTGATTAATTTTTGAAATTTAATATGATGATAACATTAACAAGTAATATTTGTATCTAACAAAGCTATGCTACGTATACTGAGTCCTTTGGGCTATCGTCGTTGGGCGACAGTGTCAAGTTTATTTTAATAGAATTGTCTTTCTCTCTATATTGGCCTCCATGCATAACCATATTACTAATTCTAACCTATGTATCATTTTAGCGAATGTAGCGCCGCCAAAACCATTATCATCGACGTAGATGGAAGCCCATTTTTGACTGTAATGATGCCAGTTTGTTTATAACTGATTGAAAAATGGTGCTGCTATTTTTATACCCAAATGGAAGTCGTAGTGGTCTAAAAGTACCACAATGATTAATACACGCTAAATAATTTTTACTATTTTTGTCCAGTGCAATTTTTTGATATGAGGACGCCATATTTATCGTGCAAAAGTATTTGCAGCCATAAGGTTTTGCAAATGCATCCTGTACTGGTGGGACGGGTGCATTTATTGGTTTTACCCGCTTATTTAATTCCCTATAATCTATAACTGCTCTCTATTCATTTATACCTTTTTTAACGACCATTTGTCGTGAGACATAATTTGAATGACATGGCTCTATGAGCTTTTTCATTAGTCCGTCGTCAGTATCATCTCTACATACTACCTTAAATAAATTCGACATATTAGCTGCTGCCGATATCATAGGGGTATCGTCTATTAATTCCACCGTTGCATATACGGTCTTTTTAGTTATGGGATCGATGATAGACGTGTGGAAATCTTCTTGTTTCCACCCAAATACCTTATAATATTTCGATAATAGTTTCCTAATTTCCAGCTTCTGAGCTGTCTTTAAACCTGCGAATACAGGGAACATCTCTCATTTAACATCTGTTAATGATTGAGAACCTGGTACTTGTTCTGGTGGAGGGACTTCAGGATTATCACTGGTTGGACACGGTTGATCTTTTACGTGGATCTGTGCAGCTTTTAACTGCACCGGGATGAGTAATGTTCTATATGTGGACAGACAATTCTGTGGTTTTAATTTAAAACTTGTATCTTCGGTATTTAATACCGTAGCTATTTCTTTACCATTTTGAACGTAGAACTGTTCGGGCAGGACCATGATTGCTGTTTTATTGTATAGATTCTGATTTGGCTCCGTGAGAATATACCCTGTATAATCTTTCTTATCAGTGAATATCTTCACCGCTGATTCTTTCTCTTGTTCTAGTTTTATTGAATGTACAGTAAAAAGTCGTAACTTATAATGATTAAATTCTCTTTCAGCATTTGAAGACATGGTAGTCGTAGCTATACTACGTATTTCCTCTAACAAAGAGTCTGTGGGTTCATCCACTTTTCTAATAGTCTGAATTGATAAAGGTAAACGTTTTACCTTTGTATGACCCCCTACTGTAGAGTCCCTGAAGTCTCGAAAATGTCTCCGATTCGTTGAGGTATTTTTATTTAAACTATGTAATTTACTTAATTGTAGATTCGTAAAGTCAGATTTTAATATGTTCTCTTTCAGTAATATAATAGTTCCGTGTCGTGATTCATATTTAGCAAGTTGTTTTCTTGTCAAATATGGATCAGGTGTTAACTCATCATACTCCGAGTCATAACTGTCTGAAGTATCACTGCTCTCCACATCGCTCAACCTTGGTGCTGAGGGGGCTACTAGTAAACTCGTATTAATTGAATTTTTCTTGGTTTTCGATTGAGGCTTAATTCGTTCCATTACTGACTTTATTCCTTTAAACTTTTTAATCATGGCTACATTAGTTTTGATCTTAAGTTCGAGTAAATACGAATAATCCTAATCTACAATGTACCATCGCATCGTATGCGACTAATAAATCCATCCCAAATACGACATCATCTTGTAGATTGTTGACGAGGAAAAATCCCCATCTGATCCATTCGTCAAATTCCTCAATGTACGTATTAATGAGTACCATTTCGAATACTATGGTAGGGACACCGTGTTCCACTGATAACATTGCGCGTATGGGTTTGCATGTCGTCACTATACTCTGAAGCCCTAATAATTTTACTACTCTTGGGTTTATGGTACTGATAGATGCCCCCGTATCAGTTAATACATTGATGAGGAATGTCCCTCCAGAACAATTTTGGAAAGGGAATTGTCGTCTTATTTCATGTGGCGGGGTTCTATTTCCCCTAATGAAATATATATAATTTTTATATATATATAGTTTTATTCTCCTGCAGAAATGTGAAGAGCGTAACTTCACAATTTGGAGGAGCTCCCTCGTGGGTAAGTCTATATTTTATTCCTGTACTGGTGGATCCGTCTTCCTCCACTTCCGAACTTTCTAAAGAAGTAATGATTGTATCATTTCTACTTTGATACAAATCCGTATCTAGGATTCCCGTTTGAATTGATTGATCGTCGGGTTCTCTCTTATCCACCTTAAACATACGTAAGCGATGATGATCTTGGGATATCTGAGCCTGTACTTGATTTGATATTGCTGGGTTAGTAGTACCACGTATCCCCCGAATCTGATTGTTTGCTGGACTCACTTGATTACAAGCGATATACCTATTTAATACCTTAATAAAATTGTCTATGTCATAACAACCTATTGTAGCCTTCTTTAATTTTTCGGGGAGTCCTTGCATTAACATCCTTATTTGTCCTTCCTCATCCAGGTTAGGATACATATGATTTATGTATCGTAACTGGCGGTGGACATACTCATTTCCATTCATTTTAGAATTTTATTCAAATGATTGTAGCGCACCCTTGTATCCTAAATGTCCCTAATAGTGATTAACTCGTAGTTAATCCTTATGGTTTACTATTATTTGTAATTTTGATGCAATACCGAACGTTCTAAATGACGTATTTTCGCTTTTGTTGAAATTAAATTATTTATCATATGTAGTTATATAGGAGTACCTATGATTCACTATTAGGTGACAGTAATATACTTAATTTATTCGTAAATACGGCGTGGTACCTTCCTCGTTGGAATATCTAAGATGGATGCCTACTTCCACGTCTCTCCGTAAGAGTGAATTTTATTTAAATGTAAATAATTGTAGGAATACCTAAGAGTGTAGTACTTAACTACCAAATTTTATTTTGATTCGTAGTATTGAACCAATACCCACATTGACTTTAGCAACGTAAGCCTGATGCGTTTTCTCTTTCGGGAACCGAATCGGTTTATGCTTCACTTCTATTTAAGTCTGATCAATACTTTTAAATTGATCAGGCCTTGAATGTAATTTCGAAAAACAATTTAAAATTTGCACAATATTTAATTAACTTTTAACTTATACAATAGTGAATTGAATCAATTAAATAATTTTGATTTATTCGAAGAATGATTAGTTGACTAAATTATTTTATAGTATTTTATTAATTATGAATGGTGGTGGGTGAATTCTATGCTTTGCTGTATGATTGAGGACGAAGGTACATATATACGCGAAACAGCCACCGAACTTTGATTTTATCTAAAACAAGCTTTTTAAGCACAAGCAATTAATCTGAATGTGTAGTGTCGTGACACGTACCTTTTGGTCAAGTTAATCAAAATAAGTTAAAAGTCAGCAACTAAATCCTTCCAATTTCACAGTATTCTGTGCGTCAACAAATAAAATTTTCTACGACTAGTAAGTCGTCGTCAGGACCGTATCCTGTAAGATCAGAATAAATTCGAAGAGTTCTTTCATTTCCTAATCCTTAAATAAATAAGCACTCAAAACACTGGCTTATTTTAACGTCTATTTTACTTACTAATTGAGGGAGTAAGTACAATCCTCAATTAAAAATCACAATAGAGAAATCAAAAGGTTTTGATTTGGTTTTCCCGTGGAATCCAGAAAGAATCGTAATTCCAATTGAAAATACTTAAATTTGACTTTGATTTCAACTCCGTAAGTTGCTATAATTTATTAATTAATTTACTTTAATATAGTATTTATTATTTTGTACATAGTATTCACATATAATTAAAAAAAACATTCATTCGATTTGGATAAATTCAGAAATATTAGTCTGTGAATACAATAATCTACTTTATTGAATATTTACCTATGTATATTTCAATTTTCCAAATTTCCTTACTTTATTACAGTTCCTTGTACTATTAGGCAAGTAGCTTTTAAGTTTATTTGGTTCAAAACCTAAGTTCAGTATTAACTGCGTATTTTTGAGATTCAGCATCTACTTTGAATCTTTTATTTATAATCAACTACCTAATAACTACGTATTCAACCTCAGCATCTACTTAAGATCTGCTATTGGTAATCAACTGGCTAACTTTTAGTTACCATGAAGTTGTGAATAAATTACAACACTATGTCATATACCACAATATGAAGTGTAGCGTGTGGCTAACTTCTCTGCTCCCTATGGGTCTGTTGAAAAACAAAAGTCAAAATGCACTAAAATGAAATGTGGTGAGTACCTATACCTACCTACCTACTTACTATGCTATACCTTTTCAATCTATTTTAATTGAATTTTAACTCTGACTTTTAAAGTCTGTTGCTCTCAACTGTAGTTAAATAGTTCGTCGTTTGTAACCTACCCCTGATTGGTGGTTAAAATTATTTATGGCTAAATTCTCTAACCTCTGTCTATGTATAAGTAATTATACGTTTTTGTACTTACTTCGTAAGGTGGAAGTGACCAACGACGTTTATTTCTCGTTTTAGCTTAAATGTACATTTCCTCAAGTGGATAATTCGGAGTATAGCTAATAATTGGCTTTTACTCCTATTCGGAAGTCCGTGGACTGCTGACTGTGATCTGTACTTCACCTCTGTGTCTGTGTAAGACTTCTAAAGTTTAATCGTGAACAAAATACTTACTATTTAATTCCTATACTATAATATATAATACAACAGTGAGTGAATGTAATACCACTGTCTGTATTTTCAGATTTTATTTAAATTTTTGAAGTAAAAATTTTGAAAAATAAAAATATTGATTAATTTTGAAATTATAAAGTGTTTATTTTGCCTAATGGAAAGATCAGACCGTGCTACGGCAAGAGTTCTCTGTAAGTTTGAATTATTTATGGAACCGGGTTGAAGACTTTCAATCCGCTGACGTTCACTTCCGTAAATGGCAATTTTCTTAATCCGTGGACTTCCAATTAGACAAGTCTTCACGTCTGCTTAACCTTCGTAAGATTCTATCAATTATAAGACGATTAAAATTTGCTGTTTTCAATAATGTACAGCACTCAAAATTTGATAATGGTTAATAACTGTTTTGCTGTGGACTTGTAGTCCAAAAAATATCGTACTTTTAATTTTATTTTAAAATAATGTTGAGTTTTATTTTTGGCTTACAATTCTTTTAGAATTTCTTTTTGGGGATCCACGTAGGACCGTCTTGTCGAGGATTTTCAATCGAAGTGGAAGTTCTTCGCTGATTTTTCCATTTTCCGGACCGTATCCGTACTTCCAAAATCCGTAGATTTGGCAATAATATCCCGCCCTTGGCTGAATGTGACTACGTAAGTCAACTAAAATAAAATATATAATACTTTAATCTATAGTATTACCTGCACGCTTATTATACGTAGGTATTGTTGGCTGGTGTACTGATCTAAAATCAACACTATTTATGACTAATCGTAAAATTGTAATTTGTGACTTTCAGTAGCCACAAAATACCCAAAGATTTCAAAAACACTTTTCCTCAAATATCTTTGTTACCTAAAAAGCCCGATGCAAGAACAGATGGACACAATAATGCAAATTAATACTTCGTCGACTGGCGAATTTTAACAAAAACAAAACGAGTAAGTTGAATTTTGGAAATTTCAACCTATAAAGTAATAACTCACTCAAACACGCCCTTTATAAATATGTTACCCCCACAAAGGAAAGTAATTGAAGGGTTTTATAAAGTCAGGGTATTTAATTCCCTGCGAAAAGTAATCTTTTGTAAGTCAGGGTCACTATTCCCCGCAATGTTTATTAATGGCAAATCAATAAGTCCAGAACACAGTGTCTGGCACTTTTTATGTTCAGTAACTGACTCATAAGTCGAGGTATCTAAATTTCTCGTTTGTTTTTGAGCTTTTAATCAAAATCAACAATTAAATCAAGGTGATATTCCCCGTACTAAAATTTAACTTAAACAAAGTCGAATTTTTTAATTATGAAAATGCTAACTTCCACTGAAAGACGTATTAGTAAGTCGAGGTTTGATTCCTTGCTATCTTTTAACCTTTACAAAACTAAGGTGGCAATTCCCCGCAATTAAGTTTCACAAAATACGAAATTAACAATAATAATCAAGCGTTTGGAAGCGGAAGTGTTTTTCTACTTTTATTTTTAACTGTTTAAAGTCGAGGTAGCTTCCTTGCTGTATTTTAACTGACTAACAAAAGGCGAGGTTGTACCTCCTAATAATGGCTACTAATCAGTACACCCTATAATTTTGGAATTATTGTTCCGTCCAATTTAACACATAGCAAAATTAAACATTAATAAATGACTTACACAAAAATGATAATAATTATTATAACACACAAATTACTCAATGTTGAGCCACACACAAAATAATCACTTATGATTTCCTACAAAATTGGCTGCTTACCTTTATAAGCAACAAACGAAGATGAGTGAATTTTCTAAAAGTCCCCCGGATCTTTTAAAAAATCACTTAATTAACTTTAATTCACAATTCAAAATTGTTTATTTGCCTTGCAGAGAATCACGGCCGATGCGACTGGCTTTTGGGACGGTTTCAACTGCCAATTCCTTGTGGGAATGTCAGTTCGTAAACTAACACAACTAAATTTTATGGCGAATCCATTTCACAGTAAGAATTTGCTAAAAGAACTTTTCAAAATATCGAAATTGAACTTTATAAGTTTAAAGTCGGAAAGGCTCGCGAAAATTAAGCCTCAACTACCACTATGTGTACTGTAGTTATGGGCCCAATTCAAAGTACTACTGATAAGAAAAGTAAGGCATGGTCAAATGGCTAGCAAGTCGGAGTCCTATCCTCCGCAATACAAAACTTTACACTTATAAATGGGGGAATTCACTTGCCTGTATTTTATGAAATTACACTATTATATTTTGTTTGAAATGACTTCAAATTATGAACTGTAAGTGAGTCAAGGCTCAGTACCTTGTAGTATACGTATAACGCTGACTTATATGTCGGAGTCACATCCTCCGCAGCCGTATATTTTACTAACTAATAAGTGGCAAATGGGAAAATTGAAAATCACAATTTTTCGTTTTGAGTTTTCTAATGAATTTGAACAAAATGAAAATTATGAATGCAGAAAATAACACAAAATATGAAATGCTGAATGCATGTATAAAGGCCTGTATGATTTTAAAGCTAATGACTAAATTTAATTGTCCTATTTTATAGAGTATGGAGCACTTGCCTATAGATTCGAAAATTCTACTTTTTCGTCAAAAATCAACACTAATCTGGTTTTTGGATTTTCACAAATTAGCCACAATAATCCGTAGATTTCACAAAGCTCAATTCTATAAAATTTTCAGCAATAAAATGTAAACTAACCTGAGACTAATATGTCTACACAATTAATTACATTCAATATCAAACTGAATGTGATCTCTAAGTCAGAGCAAAATTTTGATCAGAATTTCAAAATTCTATTTTCTTGCTTGACTTCGGTCCTCGTAGGCACTTGAGCAGCTTTTTCTTCTGGGTCCTTACTAGTTGACTTCTGGCTGGAGACTCTTGTCTGGCCCTTGTTACTATGGGAGATTTTTCCTCCCAGTCCTTACTGTCTACGGCTGTATGGGTTGCTTCTCTGGACTCCTGTTTCTTACGGTCCGCCTTTAATATATGGCTGGTTGGTTGGCTTGTCAGCACTGTTCCACACCACCTTTCACTTTTCAACAAAATTATATTCCGTTCCCTTGTAGGCGATACGAGACCATGCCGTGGCTATGGTTTTCAATGATGCCTTTCACTTTTGGCTGTCCTAGTATCTAATTTTACCGTAAGCACTGCTAAACGGCGTCACCTCAGCGGTAATCGAATTGCCCCAACACGTGGTTGCCTATACTTAATAAGGTAAATAGGGAAATACGGGCCCAAATTAAATCGGATCTTTTGCTAATCCTAACTAAATTAATTTTAATTATTTTTAAATGTTGGGGAGTAGACTAAATTCTACCCCGCACCTTGTTAACAGGGATTTTGCGCGGTCTTCTAATCCGAGTTAGGAATGAGCTACAGGATATCCGAAAACCTGGGGGTTCTTCGATATCTCAGGACCGGCTCTACGTGATATGAAATATGCACGATTGTATGGAGGGCAAATTAGGTAGCAAAGAGTATGAGCCAACTGCTTATGCAACCGGAGTGGGGAGGGTTATGATGCGCTTTCCCAAACTTTAATATTATGAACCTTAATTTTAGTATATAAATTAATATCCTAAATATGAAAATATGAATATCACACAAACCGGTATGCAATCATAGAACACACAATAATTATATACTAGTTTTAAAGGTCTTATGGTTGCCTCGTATTTATTTTAAATACTTTTAACTTAATGGCACCCATAGTGCAAAATGAAAAAGAAAGAATACTTTACTTTCACGGCTTGTAGCCAAAAGAAAATCAATCGATCAATAAATCCAACTGGGAGCGTTTTCCTTTTCGCCGTACAAAAAATAATGAACAATTATATTTTTACCTCGTAGGTTATGACTGAGCCGGACGGATCTGGGACTTCCTTGTAAGCGTATTTTAGCGGGTAATTAAACTTCCTATTTTCTTTGCTCCGTAAGCGGTAATTATAACTCTCCGTAGGAGTGACCTAGGGTCACAAGTATGATTTTTCCTAACGTCCTGTTTCGTAAAACGGCGTGAGATCTATTTTCTCCGTAAGAATATCTCGTGTCCTTAAATTGCACGTGGCATTTGGCTCGTGGCCGAGTCTTCTTCCGCGTGGGCAAGAGCTAGAGGAGCGTGTCCTTCCTTGTGAGTAGTCCGTAACTAACTAGTTTGTGATAGGGTGACGGGATAAAAGATCTATGTCACTCCATCCTAGTTTTTATTAATTTATATCAGTGATTCTAAAGCACAGCATTTTACTGCAGATCTCTACGCTGTAGAGATCTGCCATATGGCTACGGTCCATAACCATGACTGGCGTCATCTGTACCTACATGTAAAGTATAGCGCAGTAGTAACTACTTACTGCCAATAAACCTATCTCTATAATAAACTATTCTAAGGGGTAGAAAAATGCAAGTTAAATATATAAATACCTATAAGTTTATTTTTTTCATTTTATATAAATGAATAATATATCATTCACCGAGAGTCAATATACTGCTATTCGAAATGCGTTTATGAATAAAAAAGTGTAACATTACATCTAAATAAAGAACAATTTAATAAAGATGATGGTTATCCAATCAAACTTACTAAAACTTAAATAAACCAAATTAATAATACAACAAGAGAATCTTTTAATCAAAAATTATGAATAATTTAGTGTTAACAAATAATTACAGATTTATCAAAACATATTAAAAAAGAAGGTGCTTTACCTTCTTAATATTGGTGGAGTAGAGGCTGCTGCTGAAGGCGTTAGTCAAGAAGTTAATGCAGTGAATAATAAAAAGTCACAAGATAAAAATTTAAGTGAACAGAAAAGACGTAATTTAGAAATGGAGTCAAACACAAAGTCTAGAAGTGGTTTTTTTAAACTTATCTTTAAAAGCACTAACAAATATAGTAATAGATAAATATTGTGGGCAAATATGCGTTTTTTAAGCCTGAATTATTAAGACGTATGTATATGAGAGATAATTTACTATTAAAATTAAACAATATAGAAATTGGAATATTAAATTTTGACAGTATTTTTAACCCAGAAATGCATTGGACTTTAAAGTATAAGGACAAAAACAAACACTATTATTTTGATTCTTTTGGTCATAGACCACCAATAAAATTATTAAATTATTTAAAATCAGATATAGTTTACTTAACTAATTAATTGAAAAAAATTAGCACAAATGCATGTAAATCTTTATGCCTGTAGTTATTAAATTATATTGTTGATAATAGAAAAGATTTTTTAAAATCGTGCGTAGCACTTATGACGCCACGCTTACGCAAGTAATGAAATAATTTTTCAATAATAAATGATTTCGAAACTAGGATATATCAATAAAACAAAATATGAATTTAATTCAAATACTTTAAATTTATGAAATAAAATACAAGGTGAAATCGAATATTTAGCAATTATGAATGATGAATTAAATGATGCCAATCAGTATCACCTAAATTTTGAAATTTTGAATTTTAGTGCCGTGATTGGCGCAGAGTCAAAAAGTGTAAATCAGCCATAAAAAATGCAAAACGCAATATTTTTCAAAATATTGTCAAAAGAATGACGACAAAACGTCAAGACTCGTCGAATGGTACCATAAAAAGTGTAAGTTGTTGAAAACTGATGGAGGAGTATTGGTTACAAGGTGCCCGGTTAAATTGACACCATCCTATCCAATAGTGTACTGCAAATCTTAATTAAGAGATTGATTGATTGTAATCTAATCAACTTGAGCTTTGGCGAACTGCTTGCCTGGGTTAAATTTTGACAACAGACTTGCCCGTGTTTACTATTGGTCACAGGCTTGCCTGGGTGACGATTAAACTATAGTGTTAGGCGGGTTAAAATTTTACCACAGTAATGGCTAGGTTACAATTTTAGCACAGTATTAGCTGGGTTAAAATTTTATCATTGTATTGTCTGGATTGAAATTCTACCACAGTAATGTCTGGGTTAAACTTTTACGACAGTATTGTTTGATTAAAAATTTTACCACAGTATTGTGTGGGTTAAAATTTTACCACAGATTCGGCTAGGTTACAATTTTAGCACAGAATTGGGTGGGTTAAAATTCTACTACAGCATTGGTTGGATTAAAATTTTACTACAGATCTTGGCTTAGGTAATGTTTTCTCACATGCTTGTCCGTGATTATGCTTGTGATCATTGCTCTCTATTTCCGTATACATTTGCTTCACATAAAAGGTTGGTTTCAGCGTAACCATTTACACGATGGATCTACTGCTGAGTACCATAACTGTCAAATTAAAAACCCCTCACTGTTATATTTGGTTTAAGCTTTGGACACAGGCTTGCACAAATTACATTATCGCCAAAGCCATTCTCAGGTTTCCGTTTTTCCAAAAGCTTGATTGGGTTAAATTTTGAAAGCAGACTTGCCTAGGTTTAGCTTGGATCACAGGCTTGTGTGTCTGGGTCAAGATTTTATTAGTAGTAAAGCTATACCTTAGTCTAAGCTGGGTAAAGCTATTAGACTAAGACATGCTCGACCGGGACGATGCTTTTAATGCCTACCTAATCCAAATCACAGCTGATATTACTATACCCTCGTCATATGCACAAAATAAACAGTAATCGGTAGTGGGAATTGAGTGACGCATATCCCTTCCTATAGTGTACTTTTTAATAAGTAGATTAGTAGATGACATGAAGTCCTCATAGTTACTATATAGATTCTATAAAATTCATCAAAACTTGTAGTAAGATTTAAAATAAATAATATTTTGGCTGAGCTAAACTTTTTTTCTCTTTCAAAACTTTTTAAATCAGTTTTTAAACTTTTCCATGTTCAAACTAATTTAATAATAACAATTAATATTTTTTATCAGGCTCTGTGCCAATCAGGATCACTTAAATTTTGAAATTTTGAATTCTTGTGCCGTGATTGGCGCAGAGTTAAAAAGTGAAAATCAGCCATAAAAAGTGCAAAACGCAATATTTTCCAAAATATTGTCTAAAGAATGAAGACAAAACGTCAAGACTCGTCGAATAGTACCATAAAAAGTGTAATTAGTTGAAAACGGAAGGAAAAGTTTTGGTTACAAGGTGCCCGGTTAAATTGACACTATCCTATCCAACAGTGTACTGCAAATCTTAATTAAGAGATACAAATAATATATAAAACAACATTTACCTCTAATTTATTTGCGAGCAAGTCATGATATTTCCCAAGGTTTATTATAGATTCTTGAAACGAAGTGTATGTAGTTTGAGCTACTAGTGGAGGTCTAGTACCCCTAGGACCCCTATTTGAAAAAGTAGGAAGAAGTAGCACGTACCTATTAGGTCTAGTAGGAGCTTAAAGCATCGTGCGCAATTCTCTAGACGGTAATTCAAGGTATTGAAAATGCTCTGTAGTTGTTTTTAAACCTTTACGCAGAACATAGGACGGTCTTATTACATCAGGAATACCCCTCAAAATTGAGGCAACAGAGGTATCGCTCTCACTATCACTGCTTGACCCATCACCGCGTGTTATTTCCCTGTTCATTATAATATTAGAGCAAGAGTGCCTGGAAAACAGAATTAAAAAAATTATCAGCCTTATCGTAAATTAGGTGCCGACATATGCTTTTATGTACTAATTACAGTATACACACATACTTTATACTTATTTTAGTAAAACAGCAGGAGCAGATAAAAAACACAATTAAAAAATATTATTGCCCTAATTGTAAGACAGGTGCGGACCACTGCTAATACCTATCGCATAATGTAAAAAACAATAGATTTTATACTCATTACTTATAAACAACCCGGCTTCGTGGCTTAGGGGAGCTTGCTCTGTCCTAAATAATCCTCGGCTAATTCTTTTTTGAATGCGCCGGGGGAACTGCAGCCGGTAGTCAGTTTAGACCCTCTCGCATAAGAATGGTACAGTGGTAATACTTGGCTTGGGGAGGGGGGTTTGAGAGTTGTTTGAATGTTCAAGGTAAATGAGTTTGCTTTCGTTTATCTGTATCAGTTTAATACTGATGGAGACAGAGGCGATAGCAATAATAGACGACATGAGTCAGCTCAATGCCGAGCGTGAGCATGAACATAATATGACAACTCAATATATCTTTCCAATCCATTCTGTAAGTAGCGGCTGTTACTTTCCCTCGTAGAGAACTCGCACTCTGGCTGCCTGCTAGGCGGCAGTGCACTTTTACTCGGGAGGAATTTTGATTCTATTTTCCTTTCTTTTTTGTGGTAAATAATTGTCGTGAGTCTCCAAACCTTACCCTTGGGATGGGCAATTAGTCCGTAACGATGGTGAGGTGGAAATTCCTATCAAAATATTACCCCCAATCACTTTTTCGAGTAATTCAAAAAGTTGAATTTGGATTTTGTTTTTAATCCTCGTTGTGCTACTGTTGAATTTTCCTACGTGATTCTCACTCCTCGCGGTGCTGCCGCGTAGCTACATAGTGTATTGTTTCTACAATGTGCACGGGGTGGTTCGGCAGGTTACATCCTTGTCGTGTGGATCGTATACTGTGTGGCACGGTGTAGCATCGCTGTGGTGTGAGTTTTGTGTAGGAAGGTTTGACAGCATCAGTAGCGTGGTTTAGTCTGAGGTAGACTGTATTCAAGGCGAAGACTGTAGTTTACACTCATGTGTAGTATGTTTCTATTTGGAACTTTAATTTGTCAGGTCTAGTACCAATTAGTTGGGTGATGAGCAGTAAACTCTGATTCTATTTTTCTTAGCTAGGTGTCGTAGGTTGTTTTTATTTTCGCTAGGTACTCACTTCCTTCCATTTAGTATTAAATCCTGTTTAAGATTAAGGCCCGTACGGGAAAATCCGGTGACGTTTCATATGTCACTGGTTATCCCGTTGGCCAAAATTAAACATTGTTATAATGGGACGTCCGCAATGGGCCTTATTGGCCTTGGCGGTGTCTGTGTGGATCAGTATTATGATTTACATGGTGCCCAATAAAAATAATAATAATAATAATAAATTCCCTCGTAGAAGATTGGAGGGCTAACTGGCGGGGTGTGCAAGCGGGCGTAAGTATTCCATTTAGTCAGAGCGTGATGAACTCTGCCTACTTGATCAATACCTAACCGCTCCTTCTCGCCCAAGAGCAATCTTGGGCGGAAAGTTGAAATAGCTCCTGAATAAGGATACTAAATAAATTATCGCCAAGTGGTCCGCAGCAAGTAGCGACTTATCCAAATACTACAAGTGTAGGTAATTAAACTAAAGTAAAATACGATGCGAAGCCCAATGCGATTTAGTATAATACTACTTCGCGGGAACTTCAAATCACACAGTAAAGTTGAGTGGGATATAACCTCAGGTTGAAAATCTCTAAACTCATACATACATACATACTCATAAACCTGTGCATAAAATAGCAACACTCAAAAAAGTATTAAAATATCAATGATGTTGTCGTATGGCAACCAAAAAATCTAATCCTAATTTTAAAAAGTATAAAATAATTGTTACTACACTACAAAAACAAATTTCAATAATTAAATTTTAATATTCTATTATTGTAGCTAGATATTAAATGTACCTTAATGCATGGTTTAGAGACGATCAAATTTAACAAAGTCTTGTGTGTAGGTTGAGTTGCACGATTTAAACTAAAACTAAATGAATTTCAATTTCAAAATTTCAGATTGGGAGCTACGGTATGCTGCTAATACACACACTATGAATTTCAAATTGATGTATTTCAGTAAATTACATTTATACGTACCGTTTAATAGTTTAATCTTGGATTTGAAATCTAAACAAGTGGAAAGTATATGTAGTTCACGCGTAGTTTTCAAAAAGTGTTGAAATTTGAAATTAATCAATTTAAAATTCGCAAAAGTTTACAATTCACAGTAAAATCACTTTAACATAAAACTCGACTGATTTAATATCTACAATTTTATATATTTGATGATTCTGATATTTTGAATGTTGGCGTGACATAATCAAGCATAGGCGTAATCAATGGCCTTAATGGGTAGTATTATTATCATCATATAGTTACCTATATATTTTGCCAATTAATTCGCTATTCACTTATTTATAAAGCTATACTAACATGAAATAGCTTGTTAGATAGGTAATTGTCCGAGCTTTTTTATAGTCACAATATACCCGGGTATCGTGTTGTATAGGCGGGTTAAACCAGGTAAAAGAATTGTTTAAATCTATTTTTTTTTAATTAGAAACTATAAAACGTCATTGTTGAAAGTATTTTTACGGTCACAATATACCTAGGCATCGTGTTGTATTGGCAGGTGAAACCAGGTAACACAATTGTTTTCAAAACTATTGTTTTTTAATTACAAACTATGTAATAAACATTTTTTTAAATTTAAAAACATGAAAATCTAACATAGCGCCCATAACTAAAAGAATTAAACATGACAAATTTTAAATTAAAATTATATTAGCTAGTTTTTATAATAAACGATATATTTAACATAATGAAAAAACTACATAAGCACATGGAAACTAAAGAATCATGCCGTACTCATAGACATCGTTGCGTTTATAGTCATAGTCGTACTTTTACTCGTAGTTTCGAGACAGTACGTAGTTTTTTTTTAAATTCCTAAAATTCTTGAAAATAGTCTTGTTTTTTATGAAAAATAGAGGTGAATTATAAATTTATTATGCTTTTATGCTGTTTTTTAAAAGTAGCTGGTAGCTCGTAGTTGGATCCGCGGTGGATATGTGGTGATTTTTTTAAATTCCTGAAATTCTTGAAAATAGTCTTGTTTTTTTATAAAAAATAGAGATAAACCATAAAATTATTATGCTTTTATGCTGTTTTTTTTTAAATTAGCTCGTAGCACGTAGTTGCACCAGAACCTACAACCATATACTACTACTCATAGTGCTACCTCTAGACCAAGCGTGCCGATTTCCTCTAAGTGCTGGTACTGAGGTAGAAATACCAGTACTTGCATACGGCTGATACGCATAACATCCCTAATCTTCATTACGGAGCTTTCCTCAGGTCAAGTGCTCCGGAGCCAGCCCCAAGGACAAACATCGAGGGATCAGACCTGGAGATCAGGACCGGAGCTCAGCCAAGACCCATGTTCATCCGCAGGTCGGCCGGTCTTAAGGTCCAAAGCTCATCAATACCATCTTCATCTGAAGGTCGGCCGGTTTTAAGGTCTGAAGCTCGAGAGCTGAAAACATCAGGGGCCTGTCTTGGACGTGGAGCTCGGCTCGGAGTTGTAAATAGCGAGCAGGAGCAGAAGGTCCGGAGTTCCAGACTACTGAGCCGAGGAAATAGGAAAAGTCGAGGTCCAGAGAAAAATAAGTTCGAGTGTTGGAGGCTGTAGACGTAAGGAATATATAAGAATTAAGGGATTCCTACTTTACATAGGCGAGGGGGGTGTTTGTAAGTGTTTTTGAGTGATTTTAAATATAAAAGTATTAGTAATCAAAACATTTTTCAAGTATGTTTGTATATTGTTTGATCTGATTTATATAGGTAAGGGTAAATGCAAACTTCTTGCATGTTAAATTTTAACTGCGACCTGAACTTTATAACTAGATTTAGCTGCTGTCCCTCAGCTTCACCAATAACTCAAGTAGTTTGCCTAGTGTCGACACGCGCGCTCTTCTAGCATCTTCCACCTTAACTGAGCAGAGCTCTTCTTTGGCTGACTTGTTAACTTGCGGGGCATAGATCACAATTTTTGTATTTCTGTTCCCTTTAACTACCTCTAATAGTCTACTCTGCATAATTGCTAGCTGGTTTTTGGCTTCTATTATCTGAAAATTTTCCACTTGCACAAAAGATTTTAAAGCAGGAATTTTATTATCTAAGTGAGTAACCGTACTGTTAATTGCGCATTCCAGTTTATCTGCAAGTACATTTTTTTTCTTCGAAATGTCTGGCTGTTTTTTTGTCCTTCAGTTTTGCTAGCTGGTCCTTTAAATGACAGATTTGTGACTTGTCTTCGTCATTTCAGAGTTTCAATTTTTTAATAATATCATTTAGTTGTTACCTCGCGAAAACACTGGTTGGTAGCACGGCCATTTCCTTGGCTGTTTTGTTTTCTCGTTTTTTAAGCATTGTATTGCCAGTTTGCAAAATTCCAGTATCAGAAGTTAAAGAGATTTGCGACAATATCTGTATTTGCTGATTTACCCTATACGTGATCTGATTTGTTTGTTGGAGTTCTGTCTTATTTTAGCATTTAAACATCTTTAAAACTTGTCAAAATATATTTTTAGCTACTATTGTACTAACTACAAGTATAAAATGTGAGAAAAGCACAAAAACTTGGTATACCAGCATGTAGGTTCTGCTTTATGATGTAAACGCAGAAGTATTATTTCATGGTATATTATGAAAAATTGTGCCACATAATTTAAATAATATAATAAGAAAGGACCAGAGCAACCATCTAAACCTTACAAAGAAAAATGTAAAAGTGGAAAACGAGATGATGTGAAGCTTCTTTGCGAAGATCTTAAAGAGCATCACATTGATCTTGTCGTATGTTTAGTGATAAAATTGCTCAAAGATTCAAAAATGCCAAAATATAATTTGCTTTTGGTCTTTCTAAAAAAAGCATATGCAAACTTTAAAGACACTCAAAAGATCTTAAAAAAATTCAGAGCAAAAGTCCCTAATTATAAAATACTAACGCCTTTTGCTGGATTGTCGTTATTGTTATATGCTAATTTAAGTAAGCGTCAGTATTTGAAAGTACGAGAAGCTGCAGCTGGTTGCGGCTATAAAGTGTTTCCATCATACGAATTGGTAAGAACGGCAAAAACAAAATGTTGGTCTCCCGTTAAAGATGCAATAAGACCTGAACGCTCAGCGTCGTACTCACTACAAAACCTAGCTAAATTTACTGTCTCTAAAATCCTTAAAATGCAAAAAAAAGTCATAATTCAAAATGAAAGACAGTAAAAAATTAAATCTGAGGTTTGTGTTATGACGTTTTCTTGTGGTTGCGATGGGAGCTCAGGGAAGCAAAATAATAGGCAACAATACTAAGATAAGACTTAAAGTACTGCATCTGATGATACGTCTATCTTTGCGACAACATAGGAACTTTTAAGGCTTCAAAGTTCTTGAACTTCAGTTTATTAAAACAACTTAACACCTTAGTCAATTTGATTTTGCAGGCCAATTAAAATTCAATACGCTAAAGAAAGACCTAGACCGCTATAGTAAGTAGTGGTCACTAAGGAGCACCGAAAGAGATTGGGTTTCAATCAACTGAGAAAAAAATAGAGTACACGCACTCATCCTTCACGGATCCTCTTCAGATTCATCAGACAGCATCGGCTGTCTGACAGAAAAAGAAGAAAAACTATGAAAGGAGATTGTATTGTATTGTATTTGAAGGAGATTCAGCAACATAAAGTTACTGAAATGCCGCTCAGGCCAATAGTAGGCCCATTGCAGAACGATCCTTTTTACGATGACTTATGTCTTTATTTATGAAAGTTGCTATGTTTACTCGTTATAAAGTATGCGTGAGCAAGAACGAGAAACTTTCGCACTAAACTTTCAATTACACCTCTAAGCGTATAACTATTTAGTGACTATGACTATGCCTATGAGTTGCTCAGAATTGACAATTCGATCAGACCATAGCACTGGTATTTATCAAAGGCCGAAGCCAATGGTGGAATTTATACAAATTCCCGAAATACCAGCACGTAGTCCAACTTGCATGTAATTAAGCGAGACTAATCAAACCTATTCACAAAATACCAGAGATGTTCCAGCAGTTGCTGATAGTGCTATTAGCTGGGGTCAACGTGCCTGGGAAGATCGCGATTACTCTTAAATAACTTAAGTAAAGCAGCAATGTGTACTCCACCACACTGCCTCTTTACCGAAGTTACATAATCTTCCTACTTGTAAGTTTCAACTTATGTTAAAACAGCTTTGATATGTAGATATACGCTATCTCAAATATCAAAGTTGTCCAAGGTGAAGATAAGAAACCTCAACGACACAGCCCTGACACGCTAAACCCACAACTGCTAGGTTAACTCACGAACGGTATGTTCAAGTCAAAAACCAAAATGGAAAAAAGACTTTCTGAAATTTGCTCACGAGGACACAGAGACGGACACGTCCGTCGTCCTCGGAGTTGTCAGAGCGAGTATATGAAAGGAGATAATAAAATAAGATTCAACTCGCAGCTCTTTAACACTACGACTATAACCAACGGGTAGAAGTAAGAAAAATACTGCCCTGGAGGAAGATTCATCTCAACAAGGAAGCAAGGAAGGAGGAAAGGCGAGAAATCACGACCGCGGCCACGGAGGAGAGACCACAACCAACGATCCTTAAAAATTAAATTTATAATTCTTTCTTGATTTTCTTGAAAATTTGGTGGAAGGAAAGCGCTAACATGGAAACACCAAAGGGAATAAAAAAATTACGTTGGAATTGCCCCCATGGCACTTGTTGGTGTCACCAAAAACCTAAAAGCGAGAAAAAGAAAAATTATTGTGATAACTTTTACATTTTCATGTTTTTATTTTTGGTATTCTCTGTATTTGACCTTCGTATCTACGAATTCATATTGAGTTTATTATGGGTAACATAATTTGTGGTCAATAAACCATAATATATAAATCAAATTATCATTTGAAATTCTAAATTATATTTTTTATTAAATTTGGTTATCTAATATATATTAATCTGTAAAACTTCCATCTCCTTTCGTTGTGTGTACTCATTTATAATTGGCAAAATCCGTATTGATTCTCACCTCAGCATCTCAGATCCTAGAAATAGGAAATCAAAATTATAAACTAAAACATATGTAACTCTATTGGCATCGTCATTAGTCGTCAGGCTGAAGTTCATGGAACTCCCCGTCCATTAAAATTGAACGGAGAGCAGGGGGGCGAACCCGAGACTTCATAGCATAGCAAAATTCTTCAAAGTGAACTGTGTAATTGTATTTGTCATAAAGAGTTAATATAAGTCTTAGGCGGGATATGAAATGTTTAATCGAAGCATTTTTGCGGCATTTTAAATTTAATTAGCTCGGCATTTTTTCGAGCTTTAAAACTCTGTTCCTTAGCAAGAGGCAAGTTTGCATCGCGATTATGTAAATGCTCTGGGTATTGCAAAACACATACTAGCACGTACCCATAGCTGCCGTCCGTACTCCCTAGTTTGGGGTCAGTCCAGTCAATGTTTATTAGATCTATTGTTTCCATGTACTTTTAATCAGACACTGGCATCAGTGACTTTATACTATGTGCATATAAAATATTAATATCTAGTGAAAGTATGTGTCGTCGTGGCTGTGATGTGTCTAACCCACCCGGACAACGTTCGTAATTTGCAATCACGTTTCTTTGCAAATATACATTGACCCCCCGTTATTCCTTTTTTTGCAATGTCAAATGCCCTGTAATCTCTTATTTAATATATTTTATCTTTTGAATGTTTTAAGAAGCATTCTTATAAGGAGCTTGGCAAAGTCAAAGAATGGGTAGGATCCATTTCGTATGTTTTCATTCCAAATTTCCTAAAGTATTGCCAAACTTCTGTAAATAATACTGTATCTAACAAACAAGTAAAACGCATGTAATCGGCTAATGTAAAAAGGTTAAATTTTGTACAGATGTTTTGAACAAGCTCCCATTCACTGTCTGGTATTGGCAAATTATCAAGTGAAGATTTTCTGAAACACGATCTTGAGGGAATAGGAATAATAAGACTTGTATTACTAGTCAGAGACAAAAAAGGGAAATAAACAGGTTTTTGTAATAGCACAAGATCATTATGGCACGGTTTTGATACTTTAAGTTTCTTTGCAAAAAAATCATAGCTTTTTGTAGGTAAAAATTTATATATACACTGCTGTACTATTTTAAGTGATTGGGAGGTTTTTGCGTTAAGTGATTTTAGAAGTTCAAATAAATCTGAGTCAAAAAATAAATTGGCATCCATAAAATGTATTTTAACTTTTGAAGCAACAGATTTGCCAGTATAGTTGGATTGTTTTGAATCTTCAGAAGGATATTCTTAATTTAGTTTAGGAAGCCACGTATCCTTAGCAGTTATCAGTATTGACATAAATTATTTTGGGGCTTTTCCAAGCGCTTTTACGTTTTTGGAAAAAAAGAAATTCATTTTCGTTGCACTTATTAAAAGGTGATAATCAAAAGAACCTCCATAATGCGAAATAGGTGGGATCTCGTGCTTGTATTTGATACTAAGGTTACAACGACTACACGCAGCAAACTCAAAATTGCCATGGTCGTGGTTATGATGGAAGGTCCTGATCGTCTTGGTTTTTTTACTGAATTCGCGCTTACACAGGTGGCAGTGCGTAGCTTGTTCAAACTGTGCTCTTACGCTCTATGTTAGTTTTACTTTGTTATTTTTTTCTCTAATATGGGTAAGTAACCTGTTTGCCTAGTAGAATATACGTGTAAATAAATGTTTTACAACATCTTTTTTATCAAAATTCTCTATTGAAACAATGTTGTCTTTATCTGGCATTCGCTTAATGATAATAAAAGAATAAGCTGCAGGTACTATTTAAGTTGTATACTTCGTGTTATTTTTTGCAAGTTTTTAATCTTAAATAGGATTTGCAAACGTAAAGAACTTATGAACAATGACAAAGAGGAACCGAAGTGTTTGCCATGGTTTTGCAAACTTGACTCTTCCCCATGGTTCAGGAAAAATTATTTTTCTCTCTTCACGAGCTTGACAGTTATCACTGTGCTTTTGTAAATTTTTTTCAGAATTAAAACATTTTAAACATAATTGGCAATAAAAAGCTTTATGGGTACGTCTTTTACACATAAATTTATCAAGATCAGTAATAAGAACTAAATGGTACGACTTAATCTTGTCGTCCTTTTCATGGTTATAAATTAAAAATGAATTACACAGTTCAGTTGCCTCAGAATTGCGCGACCGTCTAATAGGAATAATTTAGTTATCGCGATGACTCTGAATATTAATACCAAGATTATTTTTAATTTCAAAATTATTTAAATCTTCGCCAATACGCAAAGGACAATTAATATTAGTAAAATCAAATTGCCAAAAATAGGAAGTATACTGTTTAGGACTTTTTAATTTAGATTTTGCACGCCGAGTAGCATTTGGTGTAGCTTGCTGCTTATTTACTTTATATCCAGCTAAGATTTCATTGCCGTATCTGTGAGCAGCAACACAAAATTTAAAGCCGTTATCGCATTTGTTTTCAATATTTAGGTATACTGATTTTCTTGGGTTAAGTTTTGGAAATTTAATATATCCTTTTGCTTTAGCATTTAAAAACAAATTTTAAACTCCTACTTTAAATTGTATAGATTCTATTTTCTGAAGTGTCAAACCAGTACAGTGCTTTTTGAAATCATTTAAGTGTTGTATAACTTCACTTGCACTATTAAATATAAAGTTTTTAATTTTGTCTTCATTCATTATATCGTAGTTACTAGAGACTAAAATAATTCTACGATCTATTTTTTTAAGTTCATTTTCTACTATAGTTTCTAATTCTAATGCTACTGCTATTATAAGTTTAACCTCAATACTAATATGTACAGCTAAGTTTTGCGTTAACAATTTTTTAATAGACTCGTATAGTTCAGTCAAAACGTATGTAATGTCTTGATACTCTTCAGTTGGTTGATGAACGTAGGTCACCATAAGTCCCTTATGAGCTCTTAAGGATTCTTGAAATACATCAAGATCTAACAATGACCAACGACGACTGCGACGAGAAGGGCCTGCAGGACTATCTTTAGTGCTGGTAGTAGTGTCAAGTCCGTATGTTGCTCCTGAACGACTGGTTTCACCGCCAATAATATTTTGATTCCTGTTGTCATAGTGTGCAAGCCGCTCGCCAGGATGCAGACATGTGTGATGGGTTTTGTCAGAACAAAATCGGTTGCAATCTTAACAGTGATGAATATCCTTAACGTGAGCTTGATACGCCACATACGTTCTGCATTCAAACAGACATCTAGGCATGGAACACTCAAAGTGCTTTAAATCAACAAACACAATAATAATAGAATAAAATGTATAATATACAATAAGATAACTACGGAATAAAATATACAATGTAATATCACATGTACTTGACACCAAAATATACGTACATAGTCAGTAGTTCCAGTTTTGCGAACAGTTGGGTAGTTTGGTTGTTCGTAGTACTGAACGGTCGTGTTTGGTACTAGGGCTGGTTGATCCATGTCTAAGAAGAAGTAGTGTTGTAGAGTCGATGCTTTTCGTATGTTCTAATGCTGTTCTTCGAGACAAGTGGTTTGAGATAGGAATGTTGATGTCAGGAGGAGTGCTTGAGATGTTGTAAGGGTCCCTGTGAGTCTGCTGCGATACTTATAGTCGATCCGTGGTGGTTGGTGGCCACCTGTTTCTGGTAAACCTTTTTTAATTTAACCAGGGACCATAGTTTTCAATTACAATAAATCTTGATCATTTTAAATACAAAGAGAAGTAGGACCAGGAGGATTTAAAATGGTACACGTGTTATATGCACATTGTTGTATGGGCTGCGGCCAAATCGACAAAATGAATAAATTATTATATTATTATATGCACATTATATCTTGTGTACTATATATACATACATATATTTGTATTAAAAGAAATAGTGAATTTTGCACTCACTAATCAAGTTAAACGTTTTATATACTACCAGTTTTGCTTCGTGTTGGTTGTACTTGTCCACTACATCTAGTATAATTCAGTTTTGCGTATTCAAATTTTCAAGGATATATTTTAAAGCTTGAAAAATCAACTTGTTGAATAAACTTGGGTTTGTTACGGCAAATGGCGTATTATCAGGGCTAGAAGAATACGGTTGGCCTTGCTGCAGGGTGTTTTGTATTGCTTTCAACGCTATCTTCTCTTTTGTAATTAACCTATTAATGTTAAGTGTACTTTTAAAACTTAGAGCGGTGCTTTTATGGTCTATCATTGGATTATTTAATTCACGATGGGCATGCACTGCAATGTTGCAACATGTTGCAAGTAGGAGAAGCACAAGTGCGCAGAAACAGAATAGTACACGTCGCAGAAACATTGTATATCTTTGTATTGAACACTTTGGCATTACAATGTAGACTGACACTGTCTAACTGATGGCATCTCTATATATATGTATCAAGATTTAACTTTTTTAGATGCACTTGTATTGCTGCGATTTTTCACGTATGAATATGCACGGTTGCGAACTGGTTTTACCTTTGGTTTCCTGATATTGGCCTGAGATATTACTTGCTTGTAGCTCAGCAACTTTTGAACAGGTAGTTGTTTTAACCTTTTCACCCCAGATGGAGCACTGATGGATAAACTTTCACTTGGTTCTTTGTAGTTTCCGCCTACGTGCATTGAAACGTTTTTGTAACAATCGATTTTATTATCTGGCATACAGAGGTGTTGCTTGGCAACGTTCAAAGCCTTTTGCTTTTCTTGGATTTTCATTAGCTAAGCATAAAGCTTGGGTTCAATTACTTTCATTACAGTCGCCATAGCTATTTTAGTTATTTGAATTTATTGTATATTTTATCAGCACAAATTATATCTGACAAAAGTGTAACACGGCAGATTTCACCGTTGTAAACTTTAAAAATATCGTTGCTCGAATTCGGCGCACAAGTGTTCTATTTCTTATATATAATTTGTCCAAGTTGTCTAGACTTGTACGTTTCAAGGTCTTTACAAGTGTCTTTACTTGGTTTAAATACCGCGAATCTATATGTTTGCAAAACTTGTCTAAATTAAATATACACTCTGCTATAACAAAGCAAATCAACAGTTGCAGATTTAATGTAAGTCGAATATTCTCTTGGTTTTGCGTTTACTAATAGTGATAGATATTCAAAGTTTAATTCAAACCGAATTTTTGTCTGTTGTTCCACCGACATGGTGAGTGTTATTTGTATTCATAGATGTCAGTACCATTCACAGGGAAAATGTTATTACGTACAAACATGTGTGGGTTCGGGCACTGTGGATGCAAGTCCAAGAACAAGTAAATATGTTGGCGTAGACTGCATGCTTTTTCGTATGCTTCTTGTTAGAACTTTTTACGACTAGGTGCAATTTGTCTTGAAATTTAATTATTATGCTACGGTATCTAGGCACGTCAAAGAGAGCTAGGTATTTCGTACTTAAACTAGTGGTTCTCAGTTCTTTAGAAAATGCGTTTTGCAAAATAAGTATTACACTGAAAATCATATGATGAGACAATTCTGTGAATATTTTCTGATCTAATTGTCTTGCTTTATAATTTGCTTCTATAAAGTTTAAATGATCGTCCAAAACAACAACGCATGGGCTGTCTATTTCTCTAATTAATGACTCAATATTATCAATATCAGATGTGAGAGTTATATCTTTATCCTGTAAGAAATCAGTGCTTGAAAACTCTTCTTGGTCAGTATGTACACTAATATACAAAACTTTATTATTATTATTACCAATTATTTCCCTACGGCGTCTTACAATTTCTAAACACAGAGTCCTTTTACCAGAAAAACTAGGGCCACATAGCATAGCTGTAAAAGGGTGTAATAATTTAAAGTCAACAGTATCTGATGTTGCCATCGTCAAGGGCAAACAACAACTGATCAGAACTCACAAAGGACAAGTATATTTAAGGAATATGTACAATATATTTTGATATACTAACTATTTATAGAACTATATCTTATACAATTTGCTACTTTATCCTAAATTATCCACATTTTATACATTTTATACATTTTTAATATTATTTATTCAATTACTAGACGTTTATTTTTACATTTCACAAATATATAGTACTCTGTGTATTTTATTTACAATTTTGCTTTAACTTAACCCTGTGACTTATTTAATTATACAAAGAACAAATATATATATACTTTTTACAATGTTATTTCTATACTACTACTATAGTGTTACAATAAACTGTGTTTTTAGATGCTGAGATTAAGCATCTTATAAAATGGTCATATCCGTCCGTCCGTCCGTCTGTTTGCCGTACATCACAGGTCACAGCTTTAAAGCCAGTAACTTCAAAAAACTTTAAAACGACCAAAAATGCGAGCAGGCAGGTCTGTATTGTTTTTTTACTTTGGTCGGACTGACCATTTCTTCACAATTAAATGTTAACTGGACCCATGTCAAAACTCGGAAAAGTGAGCTTTCTAAAAACGAATCAGTACGTGTATATAATTGAGAACGTACATGTACATACCAAATTTTGATGTTTTTCGGGGCAAATTGTATATTCTCTTATAGTACAGACCCAAGCAATCTCACGAGGAAATGGTCACAACCTATAAGTTCAAATTTCCACCTCGTATTTTTTTCTAAAAAGAGCATGTCAAAAAAGTAAGAATGGCTTAAGAACTTGTGTTGAATGGGCATCTTTGCTCGCTAAAAGATTTTTTTGAAAACATTAAATTGCCTACCTATGTTAATTAAATGGACGCTTTATTTAAATGACTATTTAGGTCTTTAAATGTGTCTCCAAGCTACATTTTTAATCACATTCCAATAAAATTTAAGTTTTTTGATTGTAATGATATTATCTTGAAATTTATTATTGGAATTTTGAAAATTCGAAAATTTTTAAGTTTTTCGAAAAACATTTTTTTCTCTAAAATACAAATAAGCATCATTACATTAAGTTATTAAATGAGGTATTTCTGAAAAACTTTAAAATTTTCGAATTTTCAAAATCCTAATAATTACTTTTAAGATAATATCATAACAATCAAAAAACTTAAATTTTATTGGATTGTGATTAAAAATGTAGCTTGGAGACACATTTAAAGACCTAAATAGTCATTTAAATAAAGCGTCCATTTAATTAACATAGGCAATTTAATGTTTTCAAAAAAATCTTTTAGCAAGCAAAGATGCCCATTTAACACAAGTTCTTAAGCCATTCTTACTTTTTTGACATGCTCTTTTCAGAAAAAAATACGAGGTGGAAATTTAAACTTATAGGTTGTGACCATTTCCTCGTCAGCTGCAGTATTCAATGGCAATAGCATTAGGGCATGTAGTCTGATTGTCTGATGCTGTGATGACGCGCAAATGACTTCCGGCGAAAATTTCTTTTAAACACCCCCACCCAGCTGCTGTCGCATTCACATTAGGTAAGCAGGTTAGGGGTGACGCGCAAATGACGTCAGGCAACAATGTCTTTTAAACACCCCCACCCAGCTACTGTCCCATTCACATTAAGTAAGCAGGTTAGGGGTGACGCGCAAATGACGTCAAGTGAAAATTTCTGTTAGATAGCCCTACCCAGCTGCTATCGCATTCACATTAGGTAAGCAGGTTAGGGGTGACGCGCAAATGACGTCACGTGAAAATTTCTGTTAGTCAGCCCCACCTAGCTGCTATCGCATTCACATTAGGTGAGCATGCTAGGGGCGACGCGCAAATGACGTCACGTTAAAATTTCTTTTAGACAGCCCTACTCAGCTGCTATCGCATTTACATAAGGTAAGCAGGTTAGGGGCGACGCGCAACTGACCAAATTTCTTTTAGACAACCCCACCTAGATGTCATCGCATTCTTATTAGGTAAGCAGGTTAAGGGTGACGCGCAGATGATGTCACGTGAAAATTTATTCTACATGTCACGGACTGACCTATATATTTTATAGATGTTCAGAGATCGTCCATAATAACGTCCTTCAAATATATAGTTTCTAGTATCCCAAGTCCCAACTTTAAATTTGTTTCCATCCTAGTTTAACTACATTTCACTTACTTACCTATATGCGTAACAGATATTTAGGGATTGTTCATAATATAATGACCTTATTTGTGAATGGTGCAATTTATAAAAAAATTTCATCTATATTAAACTACACGGTACGAACATTGTTATATGTCATTGATTGTAGGGGAGCTTCCATAAACAGTCTGACACTTTGAGTCAAATTTAAACGTTTCAGTAATTTTTCTTAATTCTGTCTTCACACTTAAAAGAATAATACCTAACTAAAAACTTTTATATAAGACAATATGGTTAATTTCTAGGTATTAAAAATATGCGTTTAGGGCTCACTATTTGGGCGCGCTATTTAAAAAACGACCCTTAAAACCATTAAAATAAACCTAACGGCCAATTTTTAATCCTGACAAGTAAAATAACTTTTTGAGCGGAAAAAACAAAATTTAGCACATTTTACAACTGTACTCCTATCTGTCAGACCTGTCTTAGTAAACGAAAATGACGGGAAAAGCGAAATCTGTATGCTGAAGCATCTGTATGCAATTTGTATGGGAAGTCACAAAGCATTCAAAATTTAACGTAAACGTTTAAATTTGAACGCTTCACGATCAAAAATAATTGTTTTGCAAAAATACTGGTCGTTCAAATTTAAACGTCACACGTTCAAAATTGACTCAAAGTGCCAGACTGATAAATCTTATATCATCTTTTAGCGTAACATAAATTTTCTTGCGCCTTTGTTGAAGCTCAGCATCGACTTCAGACCAGCCCACGGTCGACAAATCCGGCGCGAAGCGCCGGATTTTTTACATTATATATACAATGTTTTATTCTTAAAAGTAGTACAATATACAATAAGTTCACAAAAACAGTATTTAATTCCTATATATTTACAATATACACTTCCTAATGTTATATATTAAGCCTAAGGATACCATAACATATTTTTACAAAACTCAGGACAACATACTTTACATGCATTAGACTGTAACTTATATCTATGTGTAGAACACTTGCTTAACATTGGGATCATATTTACAAACTTTTTAACTTTTCTATCATTAACTAGTACAGAACATGTAAATAAATTTATAAAATCTTGGTAAGAGATACTAATTGCACGCGAATATAAGAAATATAAACAATACATTCCGAAAACAGTAGATCGTCCTTTCTGCAGTGCGGTACAATTTTCTGCAATAACGTATCTGCCTGGCACTTTTTGGTTTTTGTATTGCTGAATTGAGAAACCATATAAGTCAAAATATTCAAAAGATTCTCTTAAAACAATCCAATAGGATATGCAGTGACTGCCATTGCCCTCTAGCTTGTCGGTGTTTTGTATTATAGCTATTGAATACAATAATTCCCTGTTGCTGGTTTCTTTTGTTTTTCTAATGTAATCTTCATTTCATCGGCAGCTATTACGTAGTACTTGATGCTGGTTCCACCAAGTAAGATTCCGAGACATTGTTTCAACTGTGTTGTATTCATTCTGCACGTGGTTGTTGTTGTTGATCAGTCAGCTTCTATTTAGCAACAGATGTGTCTTGAATTCGCACACGTGATTTTATGCACAATTGTCTAAGATGTTTTGCAGGCAGCTTGATGGTTTGCTACATACGTCTAAACGGTTGATAATGACTTGTTTATTTCTGTCAATCTCAACTACGGTTTGGTAATGGCTTTAAAGTATAGCTGTAACGGACTTGGTCAATGCAGATCTGAATTTCAACTGGATTTGAACTTGACCAGATTTATTTACACTCAACGCATTAGCCTGTGTAGGTACTAGCTCAAATGCAAACAAGACTCTTTTTTTGGTGTAGTTCTGCTGGGATATGCCATTTCCTAAGGCTGGTTTGGTTGCAGTTTTCTTTAAGGTATTCAAAGCAAGTGAATAATTATCTTTACCATTACCACAGGCATCTTTAAAGCTCATTGGCAATGTCTTGTACTCTATTGCTTCCTAATTCATTGAAACTGTGATTTTGCTGAGACTAAAGTGTTAAAAATTGCAAAATGACTTAGCTTACCCAAGTAGGCTTCAGAATCAACAAGTCCAAATACTATGTACTGCGGCAACCGGCGGTTAATACAGTAATTAAATGAATGCGAGCTGACTCCACATAAAATGACAAAATTGCTAATCTCAGTCTCAAGGCAAGCATACTTTAAAGGCTTATTCTTCAGATTGAGTGTATGCTTTTCAATTGCAAGTGGAGATACGGTCTGCCGCTTCCAGTACAGTACAGCATTGACAATGTCGACACGGAATAGACAGCCTTAGTACCCTGCCCTTGTCAGATATCTGTTTCTCCAGGCAGCATTCGCGTTTGTTCAAAGAATGGTGACTCGGGTCTTCCCACCATAGTAAACGGTTTTGACTGCCCTGCAATGTTGTATCTTGCCAAAAATCCATTTTTGTTTTCTTAAATTTATCTCGAGTGGTGTTAGGGTAGTACAGCTGATCCAACATTTCATTTTTCTTTTCTATTGGATTGAATAAAAGTTCCTGTTTCAAGTAGGAACCAATGGCATAGTGACTTGAGTTGTCACTCACGAGCTGGCCATTAAGAAAGAATTCCATGTTACTGAATAGTCCGTAGAACAGCATAGAACACGAAGCAACCACGTCGGTAGTAGCGACATCTTTTTCATCACTAAGAAGCACACTGCAAGTAAGTTCCAAGTAGGATTCTTTAAAGTTGTAGTATTTCCTAGAGGATTTTAGTATATCAAATATAAGAGGATTTTTATTGTTTCTTAGGACTAAGCACTGGATAATACGGGAAATATTCTGGTGCATGTTTAACACTTAAATTGGTCGAATAAACTTCATCAAGCACTACGTTGCTTTGTATAGACTTCTGGGACCCTTCGTACACCGTCGGTTCGTCGTAAAAGCCTTGTGTTTCCATTATTTGCGGAGCTAATGATAGACCTTTGATACTGCTTCGTGGTAGTCAGGATGTTGAATGACACGAATCTCAACAAACAGTGGTTTATAACTTATCGTCGTCGGCTGATATTGCGCCTACGTCCTGTTCCAGTCTGGGTGGAACTTCTGCTTGATACAGTTCGTCTAACACGAGAGACTGGGGCTTTTCGCAGCCGACCCTCAATTTGCGTCCTTTTCTTACCACGCCTGCCTCGTGAGCCTCCAGCTTGAGTGCGCCTGTACACCATCCTTTCTCCTCCACTCTGAGTTGCTTGAGCTGGTGGTTTACGTAATGTAATTCTGTGTTTATTGCACGAAGTGCGGCAATAAATGACTCTGCATTTACGGCCTGTTGATGTTTGCTTGGTGGCTTGTCGTTGCTTAATTGGCACAAGATATTGATTTGCTTCTAAACTTGAGTCGCCTGATGTACTTCCAACAGGTTCAGCAGTTTCAATTGCTACACTATTATCGCCTGTCCCCATTTGACTCTTGTTGCTGTTATTTTTATGTGCAGAAATACGTTCAAGAATACAATATTGACCAAGCAAGCTGTCTTTAACAATGTCTTGGTCCACTACACCTAAATTTGTGTCGTTAATGTTTTTGCACAGTATTTTACGCATTATTTATAAACAATAACGTATATTTAAGCACTAGTTTTAATGCATTTAGACTGGTTTGCAATAAAAGATTGTATAACTTGCTCTTTAAAAGGTTTGATGTTGTCACTTCAAAGGTTAGATAAGAATCACTGGCTTATTTGCACGTCTTTGCCTTTTGTACTTGGCGGCATGTCGTTTTCTTAGAAGTTGCGAGGTCAAAACTGCAATTCAATTATAGTTTGAGTATTGGCATCAAGTTGCACAACAGAACGGTACTCATTGATTAAACTGAATCTCATTACTTAGTGTTGTTGTCTATGTAATGGCACAAACAGTATAGAAACAAAGCTGTAGACAGTCTCATTAGTGTATTCGTTTGATATATCGACTGCTCGCAGTAAGAGTAGTGAATGAGAGGCGTACAACAGGTTCTCAACTAGGCTGCATAATACAAGAAGTCTTTTGCCTGGCACAGTGTGTTCAGGCTCAACGTCCTCATCAAACTCTTCCTTTTCTACTTCACGTTCTTCTTCTTTAGATAATTCTTGTCTCAGTTGCGCAGATTTACCAGCTTTAAATACAGAATTGTCATCAAAGCCAAAAAATCGATTAACAAGTAGTGGCAGCTGTACTGTTATATCTTCGCGCAGGCCGGGTATAATTAGATGTCCATCAGCATGCTCAAACTGTACACGAGTGTCAGCCCACAAATTTTCCAATACAGTACGGTTTATTTCGTGCACCACATGATCTAAATCAAGTTCTTCTGGTTCTTTTATTGGTATAAAGTTTGCATATTTTTTGAATAATCGCAAGTCCATATATTTATAGTCTGCAATTTTATTGTATAACTCTTCATCTAAATCAAACTAAGATTCGTAAACACCATTATAAAACTTGTCGTGTTGCTGCAGCCCCAAAAACAAGGCAATTAGCTCAGGCAAAACTACATACTCGTTTTTACTGCATTCAAATGTAAGCTTGCACTTTGTTTTACTTTTATCCAAGGGAAATTCAATCTTTAAATTTATATAATAAAACTCTGGGTCGTTAATTTCAGTGTTAAAACGTTCAAAGAATTTCCGAAAATCTGAGTCTCCGTTGTTATTTTTTTTTAAACATTAAAAAGTTTTCAAACCCTTGGTATAGCTGTATACGTTTTCCATACTTTGATTTTTCTCAGCTTTAAAATTAAAATTTGCACCGATTGAAAATTCATCCATGTTAGTTTCAAGTACATTGGCATATGAATAATGGTTTCCTGACATAAATCTTGATCTGTTTTGTTTGAAAAACGATGCAAGTGATTTTAGGATTATAATGATGACACTATTGGATGGAGAAAGTTTCTAAAGTAGCATATGTATATTGCCAGGATTCAAGCTCATTTGCTTTCTGTACAACGTCAAATTGACATAGTGTCTTGATGCTGCCTTAACTTTGTAGTGAGTCCACTCATTAATTCTTTCAAGGTCGTTTCTTGTTTTTGAAAGTTGAGAAATGTCTTGATAGTTGGTTTGTAGTTTTTAGAAGTTTTTTTTGTAGAAAATAATTTGCCATTTTCATCTTCTTCGACAGCAGTTGTGTTTCGCACTTTACGTGCTGGTGGTCTCTGAACAGGTTTCATTATAGCATGTTGTGGGCTTGAAGTATACCTTAGGCTTACAATTCCAACGTCATAGTTTTGTAGATTCAAAGGGTGAGGCAATACAGCTACAAAGCTTGCTGCAGTTTTGTTTGTATAAACACTATTTTGCTGGTCATTTGTAACTGCCACGTATATATTTTAGAACCTACAGGATTTCGGTCTAACATCGAGCAGTTATAGCCCTCCAGTCTTCTTTTTTGCGAAAATTGCTGTTGTATAGCATTGGAAAACAAAGAAAGAAATCCAGATGGCTCCATTGTAGCAGATATTAGGCCAGGCTCAGCTCCTTACTATAGAATGCTCCTGTTAAAGACGTGTTATTTAGATCTTTAAGGTAGTAGGTTATAGGTATAGTCTCAAAATTAACTGACTTTACAAAGAGCAATTCTTCAGAGTGAGATTGACTATATCCTGTTTGAAATACAAAACACGAATGCATGTAAAACCTAAAGTGTATCTCCTTATATCTAGTTTTATTGTTCACCTACCTGTATGAATTATATGTACCTTTGTCAAACAAGAGTTTTGTTCGGCTAATTCTAACACGGTCGCCAGGGGAATACTTTGCCTTTGTTTTGTCAGTGTTGTTAATTATATCTGAAAACATTGTTCTCCAGACCTCATTCTCGTTCAATTGATTAACCTGAGAGGGCACCATCTGTATTGTTGAGTGGAACTTGTTGTTATACGTTCTTAAAAATGCACGAAAAATGTCTACTATCCTAGCTGTATTTTTCCCAGTCATGTACCTAGCAATCCGTTGAAAGATTGTCCTATACGAAACAAAGCATATATTTATCATGTGTAAACATGGCTCTTATATATTGTATCTAGATATATACAGGCTTACTATGCTAACTGACTGACCTTATAACCCGCTCTACTTTACTAGATATTCTCTATACGTGTTATTGTATTTAATTCCATGAGTTTTTAAAAACTGTTTAAACGACTCGGCTCGAAACTCTGTGCCTGTATTTGAATTAATACAACAGAGTAAAGCTGAAACTAATATATTAATAAATATGTTAAATTTATATAACTGAAATACTGCGATTTAAAATATTATTTTAATATACGTAAGGCAGTGCAAGCTCATGCACCTTGATCTGTGAATAAATATATTCGAGTCTTCTTTGATTCTTTAAAAATATCCTTAAAAGCTTTGGTAACTGACTCGGGTTTCCTTTAATGAAACGGCAGTAAAGTTTATTTGAAAATGCATCAATAACGAATAGAATATTAGCATAGCCAGAATTATCTTTAGCAAATTCTTTTCCTAAGATTTTCAAATCCGCACAATAGATTCCTTCTTCCATATTCACTAAGGTTCTCCGCCGTTTAAACTTTTTGCAAATAGGCCGCTGCATTGAAAATGAACGCAGCTGGCTCAACTCCTTATTTACTACTGCTTTGTCATAAAACTATTTGTTATTCTTAAGAAAACCACTTAGCGCCGAATACAAACCTTTTAACCTAGAGTTTAAATATGCTTTACGTATTTCTGCCATGTTTTGAGCTGTTAATTTCACTGGCCTACATTGAACAACTGTCAATTGTAAATTCATACTGATTCTTAACAACAATGCTACTTATACTCTTTCGGTTGCATTTACATTTATACACTATTTATTAATAGACAACATATTATTGACAAGGTGTACATAATATTTTTAGTTTTATAATTTTAAAATTTAAACTACCACTGCATTATAGATTATTTTTGATGTAGGACTGTACAATATTTTAGTAAAGTAATAGTTTAAATTTACAAAAATCGTTTTACTTGTTCATTTATATTTGCTTCGCGTGCTTTTTTGCTACTAACTTGCAGTTCTTGCAACCGTTCCTCCTCCTTTCACCGTAGCTTCATCTTGTGCTTGTGAGAAACATTAAGCATTCTCTTAGCTTGAATTAATTCACTGTCCAGAATCATAAGATTTTCAAACAACGCAAACCGGGACAACGCAACGTATGTTGTGCACGCGATCATTTCTCTTGTATTTAAAAATACACAGCCAATAAGTATAGTCGTTCCCTAGGATATGAAAAAATAATATTAAAAAAATGATTGTCATGCAAAATGATTGTCAAATATATTTTACACAAACAACTAAATTGAAAATTGAATATTTCATATAATTGATGATTTTGTACTTGTGAATCGTCATTGCCCAACGTAGAACTAGTGGAAAGGTATGCACACGGACATACTGCTGTGTCGCAACGTCCGGTTCATTAATCTCAGTCCTAGAAATACGGCATCCCTGTCCTCTTGACGTAACTACAATGTCGTTACTTCTGTAGAACGGGAAGTGAACAATAATAGCCTCAACAAAGTTCGCCCAGTAGAGCCTGTTGCGTGATGAACTATAGACAATATCAACAACGGTGCCTCTGCTGCCATTCACTAGATTTGCCTTTACATCCAAATTCTTTGTCAACATGATTGGGACATCATAATCGATTTCTAAAGGATCTTTTCAAGTGAAGAGTGCTCAGCAATAACGGCAGGTATTTCAGTAAAATCCGGATGCAGTTTTCTTATCATTTTCCTGTTTAATAACAACAAACAACGCAACAACAAAATTATTACATAGCTTTGGCTAACGGAAATTTTTCACAATATAGTATTGCAAGCTAGTCAACGTCACTGTTACTGTCATTGTCATATTCAGATTAAGTGTCACTTTCGGATTTGTAGCCAAGTTTTATTGCAAAAAGGGGCTTTTTGTTTAATAGCTTAGCAAGTTATAATCGTGCGTGTAAATACCTTCTGTACGACATTGTTGACAGATTTAGGCCAGCTTCTCTAATTCGTGAAGCTGATACAGAATAATATATTTAAAAATGTTCACGCTCTAAGTGTATTCCTGAATGTTTCTTCAAAAATCGTAACGGATGTCTGTTGATAAAAAAACAGTCAAAACATAAAACTTTCTTTTAACAGACAATATGAAATAGGAAACAGGACGCCATAAAGCTGAATATGGCACTTCATACATTCGTATTTGTCTTGGAGTTTTACTTTTAAATGATAGGTTGGAATATAGTTTCTATAAACTCCATCGATTAGATACTTTTGAAGATTTTCCAACCACTTGTCTAAATCACACCCTTTGCAATAAAATTTTTCACTTAGATTCGAAACTACAACTAAAGAATCGTTACAAGGCAAACAAAATGAAATAGATTGCTTGCAGTTGCCCAGGACTGAGCCGCGACAATGAAATGCCCAATGGTTTTCTACTAGAGGCTTCAGTGCAACTGAATTCAATAATAAAATAAAGTCCTGTATCACTGCAATCGGGTAATAATAAATGGAAAAAAGTGTAGCTAGCCAACCCCTCAGAGACTAAAAAATGTGTTAAGCATAAAAGACATTAGGGGTCGAAGAATTAAGTCTTGATACCACATGCGCTGCAACTAATTTCAATTTCGTATAATTAAATATAAAAATAATATATATATATAGTATATAAACGTATAAATAGTGTACCTTCATACAGAAGGCAATAAAATACTGACTTGTTGTGAGCAGGAACGTTAGTGTTGAGTTCGTACAGATGTAGTGATTTTATAAATGCTTAAATTTCCTCTAGGCTGAGACGTGTTCTTAAAACATGCTTTTGACGTTGTTGAATATTGAATAAATCTAACGGAGTACATTTCCAGTATCTGAGTCTCATTAGAAACTTGTAGTATTGTTGCTGTTTTGGATCCATAGTATTTTGTCCAAATGACTTGTCTAAAACAAACGCTGTTGTGAAATAGTTGTAAATTTGAATTGCGGCAACAATGTCGTCAGACACGTTAGTGACAAATTTATCATACAGTTAATAATCTCCGCAGCAAGCAGTTTGATTAAAATCTCCAAACATGACGATCGTTCTACCCGCAAACGGTGTGGATCAACTAGTTCAAAATATTGGTCAACAAAATATATAAGGCGCAAACCAACCGTAGATACCTCGTCTATTAATATAATGTTGACGTTTTCAAAAGCAATTTTATCTGCTTGTGATATTCCACTGCTTAGGTGTTCTAATAAATTTCCGCTGGTATAGGGACGAATCCTTAAACAACTGTGGAATGTAGTTCCCCTCAACCTTGAAGCACAAATCCCCATGAACAAAAAAGTTCGAAACAAAAACCTGCTATCTCGGCTTTGTTTTTGTGACAGTATATGGTTTATTGTTTTAAGAGTCTAAGACTTTCCAGCTTCTGAAGTATCTGTGACAATCATTTTCAGCAGGTTTTGGTAAAACTGTTTTCCAGACAACTCAATTTGATTTCTCACAAGATCAATAATTTGTTTTTTAACTGGTGACTTAAAAGTATACGACACTTCTAGAGGTTGTGACATTTCCAATATTGCCGCTTGCGTTAATTCGTCAAACTTAATTCGATCAAACGAGTACAGTAGTTCCCATTTTAATGTTTTATCAGAAATAGAAGTCGACAAATCACACTCGCATTTACAATCTTCGTTGTCCTTGGCGCTAAGTCGATGCTTGTGAAAACAACTTCGACAAAGTAAGTGATTTAAATTGAAGCATAGAAAACGTGACTGCGGCAACAGTGGTCGTGTAGATATAGTTCTCAATATAGTCGCGGCAGGCCTGGCCGAATTGCCTCTCTATATTCTTGCAACGTTTTCTCAGCAACCTTGGCGAACTCAAAAGAAGTTTTTTTGCATAAGCAGCATTTTATATGTCTACAACAAACTTTTCTAGCTGGCTCATGTGATTCTCGTTCTGGTGATGGTGCGCTTTGTAATAATACTGGTAGTGGTTCTAGCTAAAGTTGACTGTCGAGAGTGTTTGCACAAATAAGTCTCTGAAGTTGTAAAGAAAAATATATTATGCTGCCGTGGCACTGACCACAAGTGAATTGATGTTTAATGGAACAAAAACTGTTATTATAAAATCTGGCATTCAAGTCTCTATTAAAGTATTTGGGTTCTGTTGGTCGAGCCTATAAACTTCTCTTAGCAAAAACCCAAGCGCCACAGAACTGGCAGCTAATTAAAGTCAGCATTCTACAGTACAAATTGTTTGGATCCGCAACATTCATACAAAAGCAGCTCTCCTGGATATGAACTTCTCAATTGGATTTTACTGGACAACTGAATCGAAAATGGACAAGTATTTAAACATTGTGATTTTGGTTTCTTGTTCTGGGACTTGTAAGAAGGGTGGTAGGTAGGGCTATGTTTTACCTCAACCAATCACAGGACGCAAATTCAAGACCCCCATTCTGATCACCTGTCTTTATGAATTAGCATAACTGCATAAACTAATGGACCACTCTTAAATTTTGCTACAGTAGTTAGCTAGTGTACTCTAATAAATGTTATTAATAGACAAAGCTTGCCATTTTTAAAATAATTCTGAGTTTAAACTTCAAAGTCAACTTATCTTCTCACTTTTCTCCCTCGTTCAATACAACTCTCAACTAAACTGCCAAGCCATGCAACAAAAAACAAGAAATAAAGCAATCGCAACAACATCAAAAACAGTTTGTCAATTCCACATTAAACCAAGGAAGAAACAGACTTTCAATGTTGTCAAAGCAAACAATTCCAAACAGTCCTCGTGTTGCACCATACAAACTTTCGCTCTGTGCGAGTCCGCTTTGCAATCAACACTATGTATGGAGTAATTAAAATGTTTATCAACTCCAACCCATCTGACAACTACGCTCAGAAATACCCTGCGTATAGTGGCAGCACCGTTTCATTCAGTCTGATGGAAATCAACGCTCTGGTTGGCTTTCTGGCTACACAAAACGCAAAGCTTGTTGCATCTGAACAACACGATTTACACGTCGGTCTCGTCAGTTGAATCCGCAAGAAGTCACACAGGAAGAACATTACTAAGAACTAGCCGTCGAAGTTCAGCCTGCACCACAACGTGTGGAAATCGATTGGGATAGGGTTATTTCTACTGCAGTTTCAGGGTTTCAACCGTCACCCAAACAACCAATTGACTGTTTTGATGTTGCCGTCACTGATTTAGACAATGACGACTCTGGCAACTATGAGGAAGACTGCAATGCAGACGACGAAAACAGCATTGGCGAAATATAAGTTCTACACTGCAACTTGCAATTTTAAAGACATAATAATATAAAACATTTGTAGTATTGTGAATTTTGTAGTGTGTCCAAAGGCAATATTAATGTGTGTACTAGTCATGTCTCTTATAAATGTTGCCAAGTTCTTGTTATAAATTTAAAGTTTAGTCTTGTATTGTATTCAATTTTAAAAAGCAGTAGCAAGTCGTGTGTGTAAAATATAATATTACTTTGTCAATAATTAATAACAAACGTGCAAAATATTTTATACTCTGAATTTGTATGAGTGGAAATTTAAAAAGTAAAATAAAATGTATAAAATGTGAACCTTGAGTTCTAGACTTAAACAATTATAATTTAGACCTAATATCAGTGGCATAAATATACTGCAATTGTAGTTTGGTTGCAACAGCGACTTCTTTTTCGTGTAAAATATTTATTTCGATGGTACAAAACAAAGCAAAAAAAAATAATTGTAAGTTTGTATTTATTTTCAACGTTGAAAGCAAGGACTCACATTCCATTTCCAATCATGTTATTTACTGAAAAGGTAAGGTGAAAATACCGTAGAGACCGCCTTTTTCAAAATTTTACATTTTGCCTTTTTTAATACGACTTATGTAGGAAACACTGCAAACATTGGCCATTTTGTAGAAATTAGGGTTGTATAGGGGTAAACTGAGATGGTTATATGTGTGAACGTTTTTATTAGCAACAACAAGTAAACCCTGTAAACAAGAAGTTTCTACAACCAGAAATTGAAAGGACACACATTGCACCAATACATATTGCTACATGGGCAAAGAAATTTCTACGATGTTATGCTGCTTGCTTGGTTGCGCGTAAAAGCTTAATGTTTTTTGATATTATAGGTTCTAAAAATCAGGAGCACACAATGGCACTTACTATTTTCACATTGCCCCGCCAACAAAAAAGTAATATTTTTCTAGCGCGAAAACAAACATTCTGTGTAGGCCATAAAATCCGCCATATTTTTTAACATCGAAATATTAAGTTTAAATATAAAATTTCGTTTTGGAACAGAGAAAGTTTGGAAACTTTTGGGAGGACGTTTTGCACCCCTATTCACATTGCGCCTAGTAAGTAAAGTGCCAAAACGCTCAAGTTTTAATTTTTACAACATTTACATAATATGACATGGCATTTACATACGTGTACATAGAAAGCTGCATTTACGCTAGTGTTAACATGTCCACACCATACATCTCACTACAAAAGCATAAAATCTTGTGTCAGGTAACTCGCAGCAAATTATTTTAATACACAACATATTTTATTATATACCAACTTTACTTGAGGCAAAACATTATTTGTACAAAATAATTATTACAAGGGAACTTGTAAAACTAAAACAGGAGCAGAAAGTAAAAATAAAAGTGAAAGTAAAAGAAAGTAGAAAACACTAAAGTGAAACAAATAGTCAAACTCAAACATGACAAAATTCAAACGAGAATATAAAACACAAAAGTAGAATTTAAAAGTTGGGAATGAAAAGAAGGAACAAAACAAAGTCAAATTTAAGTTTGAGGAAGCTAAGAGTCAAGGCAGATCCAGGCAGTGGGGGTGAAAGCAAGGAAGGCATAAAGAGATAACCTCTTCGTATCCTGGGCATGGCCATAAGACTGGCAACGAAAACAAAATTTACAATTCATTTCATTCTTTCGGACAAGACTATCGATCGATAATCGACGCGCCGTGTCTCTTTTTTTCAACTCCAATCCTATCCCCGCACGCTGGTCTGGGCATTATGTACATGCTTGGACGTACTTACTCACATGACATTATTTGTTTTTATTTTTTTTAACACTCTTTCACATTACGGGACTCACCTTAAAAACAATGGAGTCCCATCATTAGTACCTACATAGGTACATTAACACAATTATGCATACAATATAATAACTCTCCCTCCCTCTCTCGCTCTGTCCCTCTCTCTCTCTCTCGTGCCACTTAATTGAATTAGTCATCTCTCGTCACTGTCTCCTTTCCCTGGCACTCTCTTCCCCTCCATGGCTCATGCTTAAATTATTGATTTTTTTTAATCGATACTACAACTGCGTAGGTGCCCCATCACAGCAAATGCTTTGCACTTAATTGAGTTAGCTATTACGCGCCTTCCTATGTACCTACATTGCTCCCGCTTACACTCAGTCATCCTTACTACATTGCAGTTTGCATCTCCTTCAATTAGGCATTATCTATACCTACCTACCTACCTACCTACCTACCTACATTGCTCCCTATGTATCTCTCCCTCTCTCTCTCTGTCTGTCTCTGTCCCATTACACTGTACTTAATTGAATTAGATATCTCGCTCTTCACTAATCTCCCCTCGCCCTACCTACCTACCTACCTTCTCTTTATTGCCCGGGTCTCCCAGCCTCCCTTCATCTCCCTCATCTTCATCTTCTCCTAATTAATCTTCCACTCAATAAATAACTCTTTCGATTCCTAGTCATTACAAGTAGTATCGCCCTTTTCGCCCATAATATGTAGTTGAGCAAAGCAATTTGCAGTGATAAAATCCATCAGGCACCCTCTCTCAGGGTTTTGAAGTATGTACACACACATTTAACCCATACGGTTCCAATTATATAGGCACGTTGTCTCCCTCTTCGTGAAGAACTCCTTAAGTCCGTCTGTTTCTCTGGTTTTACATACCGTATGATCCCGTTGCCATAGTGATCAATCCCAACAATACAAATCCCCGCTCACTTCAACTTCCATCAATCTCAAATATCATACATTATTGAAGGAACAACATTGACTGCTCTCATATGACCAACACTGGCAGCCACATCTCAGCTGTGTTTCATACCCAACACACCGTTGCCATGGGAACGCAGTCCAAACATTAGCACTGGCTCCGGGCTCGCCCACTCTTCCTCATTACCTCACAAGACACATATACCAGCCACACTATTCCATTTCAATAATACAACTCCAGCTCTCATTTACTCCCATTCATCCTCATGACATTACATTAAAATATCCATAGCTTAGCAAGGTTATCTGTAGTTTCAGTTCATCCCAATGAGTTTACATTACAATTTAATTTAATGCACATATGCTTAGCAAGGTTATCTGTCGTTTCAGTTCCATATCCCACAACGTGCCTCAATCCTTGTCATGGCCCAGCTCTGGCCCAGTCAATACTCTCGGGTACTACAACTACAACTACACAACTTTTACACATACCCGCCATAATACCCGTAGTCTCCTCTCATGTATGCATTCGACAGTGTTAAATCGTGTATACCTACCTACCTATATTCCTCTGCACAATTTCCCCTTCGTTCCTACGTTCCCGCTTCCCTTAGCCCAAGTTCCCGGTCGGTCCTATTTATTTCCCCTTTATCTACCGCCCTTTCCTCCTTCTAGTACCCTTGTCTTCTAAGACGTTCATCCCTTTTTCTTTCCTTCTTCCTCAACGTCTTAAATCATAATCATCTCCTAGCCACAACAAGTAGTCATGTTCACCCAACAATACACGCTAGCTACCACCGCCATACCACTTTCCTATTCCCAGCTTCCCGCTGGAGCCTGTCCTCATCCCACAGGTACCCACAGTCCTCCGTTTGCACCACCACCTGCTTCCCGCCGAACCCTGTCCCCATCTCCCCAGCTACCCTGTCATTGTCTGTCACCAGACCCACAGTACAAAAATCACTACCATACTTAAACTTAAAGCATACAATATAATGAGAAAAACTTCGCATTTTCGCTTTAGCCCCTCCTAAGACAGACCTTTTTAACATTCAGGAGATAGGAGCGGCCATTTTCCAATATGGCGGCTTAACATGATTAGCCCCCTATATGACAAAATCTTGGATCCGCCAATGCTGCGGCATCCTTGTTTACTAAAAGTGCGGACCCACTCTCCAGCCTTGTTACCTTCTGAAGCATTGAGTAAATGGGTATCTATAACGTATTGTTTCGTGTTTTTTCAAAGTGACACACCCTCAAATTTTGTGCCACCGTTTGTGTTTTACCCCTAATTGGCGTTGCAGTAACGTACATATGCCTGCCTACAAAATCAAAGAAAATGGAAAATTTTTCAGAGTTGCTCCCTACAATCGCTAATTGCGAAGATACGCTCTTTGTGAACTCAGAAAAAACAATACAAAATATCTTCTTCGTATTTGCAATCATTTAAAAATTGATTGCATTAAAAAATTTTGAGAATTATGGGCTGTAGCCTGCACCTTAGGCAAGAAAAATGACACAAACCAAAAGGCAGGCAAATCGCCGGTTTTTGTACGTGTATGAAATTAAGTTTAAAAAGTATTGAGAGTTGGTCTATTCAACTATGAAATGCGAAAAACTTATAAAATGGGTCGAAACCAAAAACTATACATCACACCTAAATTGCATGTGTGAGCATGTGAAAGTTGTTTGATCAACAGTATTTTAAAAGTTCGACATCTAGTGTACAATATTAAAACAATAAAAAGGAGGACAGACCGACTTACACACCGACGGACGGACAAAACCATTTCATTTGATACAGCTAAAGCTCAGCATCTTCAAAATTTGGGAACTTATAAGAGTTGCTCCCTTCAACTGCTATTTGTGGAGAAACAATCTTTCCGAACTTAACAAAAAACAGTACAAAACATTTCTACATTTGCAATCGTCTAAAAGTTAGTTGAATCAAATCAGTTGATAAATGCGAGCTGTAGCTGTAGCCTACGACTTGCGGACAGAGAGAGAGAAACACAGAGAAAGCCAACAGATCGCCGGTTTATTAACAAGTCCGAAACCAAGTGTAAAACATTTTTAAAGTTGATATATTTAACTGCTAATTACAAACAACCTACTAAATAGATCATAACCAGAAGCTATACAACATAATGATGGCATTGTTGTTGAAGAAAATCTATTAAAAGTTTACCAGTAGTGATGGGCCAACAGTCGGACGGAAATGACCATTAAAATAGATGCTTAAGCTCAGCATTTAAAAATCCGGCGCTTCGCGCTGGATTTGTCGACCGGGGGCCCGAAGTAGATGCTGAACTTCAGCAAAGGCGCAAGTTGATTTATGTAACGCTAAAAGATAATATAAGATTTCCGGAAGCTCCCCTACCCTAAACGAATGTTGATAGCATGTAGTAAAAGTAAAATATAGGTGACAAAACTTTGAGAATTGCACTATGTAAAATTGATGTTATTGACGGAGTCTCCCATACGATCAATAATTAATATACGAATGTACGTAGCAAGCAGTTAAAAACAGGTTGGAAAAAATTTTAATGTTGAAAATGGGGGTACTAAAAGCTATGATATTTGAATGACGTCATTAGGGACGATCCTAGAATATCTATACCATATAAAGGTATGTCCGTGACATGTGGTTAAAAAAGGTTGGAAAAAATTTTAAAGTTGAAAATGGGGATACTAAAAACTTAATTATTTGAATGACGTCATTATAGACGATCCCTGAATATCTATACCATATTATATAGATATCCCATTAAACACCAATGACAAGGCCTTGGTCTGGGACAAATCATGCAAGAATGCCTGGCCAAGGCTCTTTTTTGGCCGCGGGGGCAAGCCATGGCCAAGGCAAAGGTATATGGCAGGGGTCACGCTCGGTTTTGGTTGGGCGCTGGCGTATGGTTTTGGCCTGAGTGAAACAAGGGCTAGGCGTTTTTCTTTAAGTTAGTACGTAGCGTTCCCAGGGCTAAGCCAGTCGTTTTTATTCCTTATTAATGCCTAATTAATTTGGTCATAAATAATCTGATGCAAATAAAGAAAACGAAACATCAATTAGTCTCAATTTATGTTTTTATTAGCCTTAATTATTGGTCATAATTTCACTGTTAAATAACCATGCTTATGCATGACTTATTTCATATATCAGTCGTATACAGACGAAAAAAAGGTCAGCTGAAGTTGGCAATAATACACATTTTTGTTTTAATTTCTTAACATCAATGTAAACGGGGTTAGAACTTTGAAGTCTCGTTTCAAAAATTCAACTAATTGAACTCGTAATAAGATAATTTTTAACTGGCTTTAAATCCGTCACACTTAAACATTCTAAGACCACGATTTCACTAGAAAAGTTAACAATTGTTAGTCCTAAGGTTTTCACTTTCAACTTCAACAATGGTTAAATCCAAAAGCGAGATTCTTATGGCAAACAATGGTTAACTTTTCTAGTGAAATCAAGGTCTAACGTTAAACTTTACCAGAAACAACTCGATAGAAACCTTAACTACAACTTACTTATTGCAATAAATAATTACTAACAGGCGAGCTAAAAATTTTGTGTGCTGCTGGTGGAAAGGCACAGACAGAATGAATTTCTATAATGATGTACAGTGTGCAACTCATATCAATCCACCACACTGCACTTAAGACAAACCAAGACTGAACATGAATCCTGCCCCAGTTGGAAATCCTCTACATAATTATGTACATAAAAGTTCCCACCGTGTATTTTATGTAAACTTTATGCGTAAGCTGAACATACAAATATTATGCATAATCTTTTATGAAAAAATGTTACTAATCCGGACATAAAACATTGGGCATAACAGTTTATACATTATGTATTATGACAAAATTGTTATGACAGAAGCCTTATACATAATTTTTTATAACCAAACTTTTTACGCACAAATTTGAGGGCTGATACCTAAACTGACCTTTGACCTAGGTCAGCAGTCAAATTTTTGGGACGCCCATTTTACATCACTAGTAATTGTTATAACTCAAAAAAATTGATTTATTGTTACAAATCCCTAACTTTTTGACCTAATTTAAACTTGACCTGAGACCTAGGTCACTCGGACAGGTTAAGATTTATTAGTTATTCCCGTATCACTCAGTTCATAATTTTTTCACGCGTGAAAATGTTGTAAAAATTTAAATTTACGGTTAATTGAAAATAGTAAGGTGCAGTATATATGGAAGATTAAACTACAATATTATTAAAAACGACAGTGTGGCACAATGGTCAGTGCACCTAGCTAAGTTCGGCGGTCCAGGGATCAAATCCTGAGTCGCACTATTATTTTGAAAGTAGAGGTTTGGCAATAAAGTTTTATTTCCAAAAATATTATTAATAATTTAAACGCCATAAATATGTCCGAAATTCGGACATAAGGATTTGAAATGGTTTATGCATAACTATTCCCGCAGAATTATGTTGACAGATTTCCAATTGGGGCACGAGGGAAAATAAAAATGCCACTCTGAGATATGGGCCAGGCTCGCCTGTAGCAGTGCCTGTATTTGGTCGATTCGTTTGCGTCTGGCCCAAATGCGATTTACCATACCTAAGCCAGGCCATAATGTTTTGACCAGTCCCAGGCCAGGGCCAAACGTTCGAAAAATGCTAGGTTTATTTTATGTACGGCAAAGGCTTGCCCAAGTGTTCTTTCCCCATACGATCTGATTCCCCCGACCTCCCCCACCAAATCCTGACTCGGGCCAAATCTCTGTGTTTGCTTGGATATGTCTATGGCATGTAGCTAAAGTAGGTTGGAAAGAAAATTAAAGTTGGAACTAGGGGTACTTAAAACTATGATATTTGAAAGACTTCATTATGGACGATCACTGAATATCTATACCATATGTAGATATGTCCCTGAAATGCAGTTAAAATAGGTTGGAAAAAAATTAAAGTTGGAACTGGGGGTACTAAAAACTTTGATATTTGAATGACCTCATTATGAACGATCCCTGAATATCTATACCATATATATGTATGTCCATGACACGTAGTTAAAATAGGTTAGAAAAGCTCAGGATCTAAAAACATTTAACGTTGAAAATGGGGGTACCTAAAACTGAAATGTTTGGGACGTCATTTATGGACGATAAATTACAAACTATTACCCATTTAATTATGTATGCAGTAAAGAATAGGAATCCGTGTGCTCAAACCTGGAGTCCAAACTTCAGACCTGAGTATCGAGATGTTCCAATTTACCTCTGCGACACTGCAGTCCCAGACCCACGACGACACACCAGGCTGCCTTGTGAACGCACATATGTAAGTAGTATGGTTACTTCTAATGTAAATTCGTGAAAAGTTTCCATGTGTATTTTTAATGGCGAAAAATGACAAGCTCTCAGCTCCGTATGTACCTCCATGTATTTCAGTGGCAAGTATTGAAATGCATGTAAAGTGCCAGACACCCGTTTTTCTTAGCAATTGTTTTAGTGCTCAAAAGTAGGTCCATTAAATCGTTAATTGTGAAAACCTGGCAAATCTGATCAACTCCAAAAGCTATATTATACTATTCCGTCGCATTCGCAGTCGTTTAAAAAATATTTCAAAAAACTCATCGTCAGTTGAAAACTGTGACCTGTGGAGCACGACAAAAAACACACATCGAAAGGCAGACAGACAGACGGACATGACCATTACAATAGATACTTAAGCTCAGCATCTAAAAACTGACTTTTGAAGTACTGCGAATTATTATTATTATTGGGGTTGGCGAGGGATTGTCTATATAGTGAAACATGTTCCAACACCGTTTGATGTGGACCCACGCTTTAAAGCTAATGTCGACAAATAGAGGGTCCAAAGGTACACAGCAAACCATGAAGAGGAAGCAAAGTTGTATAATAAGACGGAGCGTGGGCCAGAGCAAGAGCCAGAGTATTAGCATGTAGCATCACAGCACGCTTCCTATCTGCCTAATAAACTAAAGCTCAGCATCTTATCTTATCTTAAGGTAATGTACTAATGTTTTATAACTATTTGAAATTTTTTCCCCAGGATTTTAGCTGTGGAGGACATGGTAACCATGGTGTATGACTTACCGAACGCAGAATATTTTTATACACCAATTATAACGCACGATTACTTGGATAACACAGATGGTTTTCCTTCGCCGTAAGTCAACATTAGTAATATTGTTCGGTATTGAACCGAAGTTTTAATATATTTTATTTTACCCCCATAAGTTTGTTCGACTTCACAAATTGTGAGTTGAAATGCCAGCATTAATTATTCATATTTAATGTGTTTCTGATGTTAATATTAGTGTAATATTAAGGATCATTCGACATCGGCCAAGATGTCACATACTTGTAAGTTATGCCTAAGTAATAGCAATTTAGTCCTGACTTTCCTCATTCCCTACATTCTATGTTAAATCTACTCGTCGATCTGGCTCGGTTACTTATCAATATGTTAATTCCTACATTCTTTACATTTCCGGCCAGCCTCATCCTTGAACTCATGTTCTTTTATATATATTAGATTCTGCTTTCTAGTCCACGTGGACTAGAACTACATTTATATTAATTACATATTATTTCTGATGCAATCCGACTTTACCATGCGGTCCAACCATGCCGACTTTTTCTATTTCATCAGCCGTGTGGCATGACCACGCTTTTAAGCTCATATCGCCACAAATCAGCCAAAAAATCTCTGACTCTTACTCTAGCACTGTTGCAGATCAGACTTACAAACTGAGCTGCTCCGCCTGTATCATTTTACCATTTCTATTGTAAACTATACTACTGCTTTGCCTTCACTTTCTTATAGTTAAATAAATCCTATTTATTATTTTTATAGAAGTGTTGGTTTTATGTTTGAGTCCACTGGTGGAATTATTATCATATTCACCATTTGCTACGCTGCATCAATCCAGATTGTAAAAGTCATTATTTAGGGATTTTTGCATCTACCTACATCCACGGAAGTTGAGTCAACAGATTTACGACCTGAAGTCTCATCATCCCGAATTTCATACAACTCTGGGTTCGCCACCAAACATAGTCCTTCGAACCGGATGTTCTAATACCCGGAAAAATTAGTGTGGACCTATTTCGAGACTATTGTTGTGTGTCATTTTGTGTTTCCAATTTTTCTGGAAAAAATAGTGTTCAAGCTTCAACTTACCCCAGGGTAACCCCTCGCACTATATACTCTGTGTGTGTACTTAGTACAACTATAAACTGCTGCGAATACTTAGCGAAGTGTAAGCTGTTTATTCAAACTCAAGATTTATTTTATTTACCTATATCTGTGAGGCTCTATTTGTGCAAACGGTAAATTAAAATCTGACTCTGTGTGTCTCCATCAAATCAACCCCGCTTTACGTTGAGGAGAATTCTGCCTGGGCTAGCAACGCGTAAACATATACCTTCAAGTTGCAACTTACTCAAACATTTCTGCGTTTACGTTAGATAATTTTGCTAGTTCCAGAACCAATAAACATTTGTAAAATATATTATTTCGAATTTAAAATCGCCTCTGGAGTTCCATAGAAGTATGTACAGCTTCTCCTAGAAGGCACAATCAATTCAAATTCTGTCCAGGAGTTCTTAAAAGGTCCATGAATTATTATTCTACTGCTTCTGGAAGAAAAGTGTCTCTATCAACTCTCAATTCTAATAAGTTGAAGAGATTTCAAACCTTGAACTGGCCGTTTGTGAACATAAGCTAACAAGTTCTTACTTGTATTACATTTTGTTCGTTCACATTTCCAATGCCACCAGTTCCAGAACATTTCAAAACTTCCAAAATACACTAGTATCACCCTCAAGAAGATTCAACTTCTTGCGTACGCCATACTTAAGCGTTTCGTCAATCACCATGACCGGACTGGTCATCTTCATGTTTGTCTGGATTTGCTGGACAGCAGGTGCTGCAATATCGTCACACCTGAATTATTCGCATTACAGCTCAAATTACATCGTAAGAACGTCTATTTCAACATTACGGGTATTCAAGCAGCTGGGTGCATCGCTACATTACAACGGTCTAAGCAACATAATTTTGAACTCAACACTTCTGCTGCTACACACGGACCTGGGTGCTGGATGAGCTCGTCTTCATTTAAGAAATCATTTACTCATCTGGATGACTGACTGCTGTGGTTTTAACTCATTTCAAGAAGATCAAAATTAGACCAATGGCGGCTTTCATCTTTCGAGAAAAATCCATCCAACATCCCTTGTCCAAATTATTTCCACTCCGCATCTCAACTGGATTTCAAATCATCACTACACCATCAAAGAAAGTTAACATTCTCAGTTCTAAAGTGAAATCCAGAGTTATCGGTTTGGGGTAGGCAACTTTAAAATGTTAAGTGTTTCAAATTTACTTCCCAGTTGCCGTTTCAAAAACAATTTTGCTTTGTTTCAAGAAATTTTGTCTTATAATTCATTTTTATCCGTTTGAAGACAACAAATTCTCATTTGGATGAAGTTTCTGTTTGAGTTTAACTCTGTGCTGAACTAAAGACAGTAAATGTAAAATTTTTACTTCTCCAGAGATTCTTAATTCATCCATCATCCCTTTTCTCACCATTTTACAACATTTCACGTCGCTGAAGAAAACGTCAAGGGAAATTCCATATCTTCAGTGCAAAGTGAACTTCAGTTTTGTTGTGATTTTTGTGAATATAAAATTTAATATTTTTCGTAAATGTACTTTCCATTAATTTGTGTGTGAACTATTTCAATATTTCAAGAAATAAGTTAATATTATTTCCGCTACTATATACATTAATAACAGTTCAATATTTCAGGAAAGTTTACTCTATCACATCTATTTTGTTAAATCATATGTTATTCCTTCGATAACTCAATCATCAGTTTCAATTCTGTGAAACTCAAATATTTTTTCATTACTGGTAATTATATAATTCTTGTTCGTGTATTATGTTTTCAAAACTCGGAACATTCATGTAATTGCCTAATGTTATTTCTGTTAGGAGTGTTCAATTTCTTTTGTATTTTTTGTTCTTGAACTAATTCCTATTAATTAGTTCAACCCAGGGAGTATGTTCGGTATTGAACCGAAGTTTTAATATATTTTATTTTACCCCCATAAGTTTGTTCGACTTCACAAATTGTGAGTTGAAATGCCAGCATTAATTATTCATATTTAATGTGTTTCTGATGTTAATATTAGTGTAATATTAAGGATCATTCGACATCGGCCAAGATGTCACATACTTGTAAGTTATGCCTAAGTAATAGCAATTTAGTCCTGACTTTCCTCATTCCCTACATTCTATGTTAAATCTACTCGTCGATCTGGCTCGGTTACTTATCAATATGTTAATTCCTACATTCTTTACATTTCCGGCCAGCCTCATCCTTGAACTCATGTTCTTTTATATATATTAGATTCTGCTTTCTAGTCCACGTGGACTAGAACTACATTTATATTAATTACATATTATTTCTGATGCAATCCGACTTTACCATGCGGTCCAACCATGCCGACTTTTTCTATTTCATCAGCCGTGTGGCATGACCACGCTTTTAAGCTCATATCGCCACAAATCAGCCAAAAAATCTCTGACTCTTACTCTAGCACTGTTGCAGATCAGACTTACAAACTGAGCTGCTCCGCCTGTATCATTTTACCATTTCTATTGTAAACTATACTACTGCTTTGCCTTCACTTTCTTATAGTTAAATAAATCCTATTTATTATTTTTATAGAAGTGTTGGTTTTATGTTTGAGTCCACTGGTGGAATTATTATCATATTCACCATTTGCTACGCTGCATCAATCCAGATTGTAAAAGTCATTATTTAGGGATTTTTGCATCTACCTACATCCACGGAAGTTGAGTCAACAGATTTACGACCTGAAGTCTCATCATCCCGAATTTCATACAACTCTGGGTTCGCCACCAAACAGTAATGTACTAATGTTTTATAACTATTTGAAATTTTTTCCCCAGGATTTTAGCTGTGGAGGACATGGTAACCATGGTGTATGACTTACCGAACGCAGAATATTTTTATACACCAATTATAACGCACGATTACTTGGATAACACAGATGGTTTTCCTTCGCCGTAAGTCAACATTAGTAATATTGTTATATAGTGCGGGGATCACGACATTCAAATTATTAGATCGTCGTTGAATTATTTGATGAGCATGAATTCATTAGGCAATCAAGGTTAAGTACAAACGTGTTACTATGAGTCATGTTCAAATATGAGTTTATGCAGCACATTGCTAATTGCATTCTAGGTTAATGTCAAAGTTTTTGTTATGTGTTATGAGTTGAAAAACGTATTTTATGTATCAATACGAGGTCTAATTTGTAGAAGCTTGGGACTTCAAAAGTATTCTTATTCCAACCGAGCTCTCGAGTTCACTCTTGACTTTACTGAATAAAACCTGATACTTGCATCTGTTACTTTAACTTTCCGCTCTTCAAGTATCTCTTTATTTCACAAAATATCTAGCATCACTCACTGATTATAACGTGGTAGCTTTCAAGAGAGGCAGTAATTACTATTAGATTTTTCGCGAAAAGTGTTATATTAGGAGACAAACTGTCCGACCCTAGGGCATGGGTGGTCCGAGCCAAATCAGTAAGGCCAGAGTAGTAATTTTTTGAGAAAAGTGTTATTTCAGGGAAATTAGTTTCAAATGAGAGCACCCAGTGAGTGAGATTTTAATTTTGTAAAGTAGCAAGAACGAGGGGCTACAGAACTTTATATAGCGAAAAGAAGCAAAAACGAGGAACAACAGAAAATAGTGTGTAGACAGATAGCAAATACGGGAGGTTATCTTTTAATTGCGAAAAGAAGCAAAAACCAGGGGCTACAGGCTAGACAGGTATATAGGATTTACAGAGAAAAATAGTGAACAGGGCAAAGAGGGAGAAGCGTAGTGTGTGTAGATTTTATTTCAAAGGTAAGCAGGTTCTTAACCTTTAGTGTGTAGTTGAAGTGCGACGTTTATATAGTGGCTGGGGTTTCTTTTTTAAAGTCGTAGGTTTAATACATAAAAACACCAGAATAGTGCAAATAGGCAGATTAGAGAGTTATTACGGCGTAAGTAAATACGGACAGCTGTGTGAGGAAACGGTATCCGTAGAGTCAAAACAGTGTATTTTATTTGCAAACGTGAGCTGGTTTACAGGGTTGGAATCTGAATCAGAAATTCCTATACATTCCCTTGTGTGTAGCGTATACGCAGGTAATATTTACTTTTTTTCATTCTTTTTTTCTAATAATGAATTTATCGTGCTAACCGGGTACGACGAAGTTTGTTTTAAAGTATTATTTCCCACCCACCCAAAGGTTTTTTCCTCTTCGATAGAAAGTCTCATAAGCATATGCGACTAAAACTGTCTGGGCTATTTTTTTTCCCCATTCAGTGTTTTTGGTTGCATATTGATAGTACTCGCGGCATTTAACGTAGGAAGGGGCTTCATACGTTAATTTGCGGGTAGCGCATACCATATTATCTGGAATATATATGAGCTTCAGCAAAGGTGTCATACGCGCGCTATCTTTATACTAGTATGTACTGTTATTTGGAATAATCAGTTAAGAGTTGATATTTGAAATATCACCATTAATTAATTTAACAATAGGTTAAACTTGATTGTAAATTACGTGAAGTACTATGAAATTGTATTATCAATTTGGAATATATAATAGGAATTATATAAGCAGGGCTTAATTCGGTAGGACCTAATTGATACAATTTTTGAGGATATAGTACCATAAGTTTAGGCTGGACCATGAACGCGAAGCCAAGGATTTTCAAAGGACGTAAGGACGTGCCTTTTAGAGCTTAAATAGATAATCCGAAAAGACATATGAACAGATTTTACATGGCAGTGAAAGCAAGGAAAATAGAAGATTTCGGAGAAATTCCTAATTACCTCCACTTAACCTTAGGACGGGAAGCACAAGAATGGCTAGAAGACAAAAACTCGATGGGAGGATTCCAGACGTGGCCGTTTCTGGACTATAATTTTTACAAGAGATTCAAGAGACCCATCGATGTAGCAGAGAAAGATCCAACAGAGGATATAGAGTTGCCGAGAAGATAAGAAAACCCTCAAGATGTATGGAAGCTACAGAAAATCAGGACAGGCCTAAAAAATCGTCGTACCCTTGGAAAGAGGTAGACAAAGATACAGAGAGCAGAAGCCAGTACCCAGACGGAGGAACTAAGGACTGAATGAGCGAAAGATGGAGGAGCGATGGGATATATCGGATTCGTGGGACGAGAAACACCCCACACCCTGATGACATACGACAAAGTAGAGTACCTGACGCTTTTGGATACAGGCTGTACAATAACTTTAATAGATAAAAAAGTAGTTAACCCAGAGAAGGTAGAGATTATATTTAACTACAAAGTGACAGGATTGGGCAATTTGAAACATGTTTAGACGGGCGAAACAAAACTGGAACTAGAGTAGGACGGTCAAACAAAGTGGATGCACTAGTGATGAAGAATTTAAATCTACTAATTATTTAAGGGTTCGACTTTTTTGGAGATTAAAATTTACAATTAGATTATGTGGAGCACAAATGTTTTACGAATAAGCTCAGGCCGTTTAGTTTTGCAGTAGAAGAAAGCAAATTTGCTAAGTATTCAAACCCTTTTCACGCCCCGTACAACAAAGTGAAAGTATCAGCGTCAGTGAAGATACCACCCCTCAGACGGAGGATGGTTAGGGTACAGTTTCCATATGGGATGGTAACGGAGTTATTAATCTAACTGTAGCAGGACATGTACAGAAAACATTGGCTATTCATAGCACGTGGACTCGTGCAGAAGAAGAATTCGAGAGTTTTAATATATAACACGAAGAATAGGCCAGTGACATTGTATGCTAATACCGTAATTAGTATTTATGAGATTAACTTTACAGTCATCGAGGGAAAGCAGTCGAGAACTAACCAGCAGAGGAAAAATTCAGACCGGATTGTGAGAAGACCACGGGATTTAAGACCACTCACTAAGGAACAAATGGAGAAGATATCCATAAATCCCGACCTACGGGAAGAAGAAAAGTCACAGGTACGGGACCTGACTGGAATACCCAGATATATTTGCTTGGGATATCAAGCAATTGAAGGCAGCGAAGTTAAAACCAATGAGAATTGACACCAGGAAAAACCTGCCGCAGAATAGTCAGCCATACAAAAGATCATCACAGGAGATGGCAGAGATCTAGAGGCAAGTAGACAAATTGATTGAATCGAATATTTTTGAAGTAAGCCATTCACCATGGAGTTTGCCGGTATTTTTGGTGAAAAAAAAAGGAGGAGCTTATAGGATGGTAGCGAACTACCAGGCACTTAACAAGGTAACAGGACAGGACACTTACCCATTACCAAGAATAGAGGATATTCTGCATGCGCTTAGGAAATCGAAGTATTTCAGCCCAGTGGACCTGTTTGCGGGGTTCCATTAAGGGGAAATCTATAAAGAGAATCGGGACAAGACAACGATTACAACACCGAACGGGACTTATCGGTACAAGAAGATGTCATTTGGATTACGAAACTGTCCTAGTTGGTTCCAGTTTATGATAGACACGGCGTTATGTGGTCTAAAGTGGTAATACGCCTTAGTTTTTATTAATAATATAATTGTACATGGACCAACGTTCCCTGAGCACTTAGATAGGCTAAGGTTCCTATCTAATAGATTAAGGAAGGGTAGACTTTCGCTTAATCCAGAGAAGTCACATTTCGCATACACTAGAATTAGTTGTTTAGGATTCGTAGTGGACGGGGAAGGAGTGCACCCCAATGAGGATAAGATAAAGGCAGTCAAAGACTTTCCTAGGCCTAGAATTGTACACGAGACACGCTTTTTGCTACGGCTAACCTCATATTAAAGAAATTGTATACCAAATTTTGCTCAGATAGCGAAACCGTTGACAGAGTTGTGGAAAAAGAATTCGAGATACGAGTGGACGGAAGCTAGGGAAAAAGCTTATCAGACGCTAATTAAATGTTTAATCACGGCGCCAGTACTTCACCACTTTAGAGAAGATTTGCCATGTATAGTTTGAACTGACGCATCATATCAGGGATTGAGTCAGAGATTACATGGACAGGAGGTTTCAGTCATGTACGCTCGTAGGTTGCTAACGAAAGCAGAGGCAAACTATCCGGCAGGGCATTTAGAATTATTAGGGGCAGTGTTTGCATGTAGAAAATTCAGGGAATATTTATATAGTAGAAAGTTTACGATTATCACAGACCATTCAGCTCTGCAACACTTGAAGCTAAAGTTACAGGACACGACGTGTAGGTTAGCTTTATTTCTAATTAAACTCGCGGATTACGAGTATGATATTAGGTATAAGCCCAGGAAGAAACATACAGTTGTGGACGCATTGAGCAGACACCTAACGACAAAGGCAACTCAGGGGGACGAAGACCAGGACAATTTTGTGAGAGCCTACGGAGCAGAGAGGAGTTTCGAATTCTACACTGCAGAGGCTAAGGACTGGCGGGACGACGGGGGCTTGGAGCTAGCCACTCTACTATTTAGATTAAAAGTAGCGAAGCGACAAGAGAATGAAAAAAACTACAGATTTACATAGGCACGCACAGGACAACGTGCGAGAAGAATTTAGAAGGAATATGGACTTTAAATTTGCCAAATCACGCATTACCGAGGATATTGATACAACAAGATTTAAAGTACTACATATTGAAATCATACCACATAAGTATGTTAGCAGGGCATTCAGAAATAGTACGTACGGAGAAACGTATTAGAATAAAATATTCTTGGCCAGGAATGACGCAAGATATCATATAATTTGTTAGTACACGTGAGCACTGTCAGGCAGTGAAGCCTGATTGTAGGAAAAGGATGGAATTGATGGTCCCACTAAAACCAAGGTATATGTTTCATACTATAGGATTAGATTTGTAAGGTCCTTTTCTATTGTCATCCAGATGAAATAGACATGTGATAGTCTGTGCAGAATATTTTACGCGATTTGCAATTACTAAAGCCATACCAACGAGAGAGTCTACACACATAGCTAGGTTTTTAGTAGAGAAAGTTATTTTCAAATTTGGAGCATTCAAGAACATAATTACAGACATGGCAGCAGAATTAATAGGGGGAGTGATGCAAGAAGTTATTTTGCATTTAAGGGCAGCGCATATCCCAACTGCAGCTAAGTAAAGCTAGGGAAACAGACTAACAGAGAGAACAAACCAGACTTTGACGACTATGATATCAATGTACCTAGATAGGCCGCACAGTAATTGGGATGAAATTCTACTATTCATAACATTTGCATTCAAAACGAATGTAAATACCAGTACCAAATTCTCACCATTCTATCTGATGAATATAATAGAGCCAATAAACCCAGTGAACACATTCGTTAAATTGTCAGGGTATAGCAAGAATGCTGATGTAAATATGCTGTTGAAGGATCGACAGTTGGCTGAAGAACAATTGCGACGGGCGCATGAAGCATTAAAGAAGAATTAGGACAAGTTGCTCAGGTACTATAGGTTTTGTAAGGGGGATTACGTAAGGGTTAGAATAAAACAGCGCATTCCAGGGATGGCGAAGAAGTGTATAATAAAATATTTCGGACCATGCGTTGTAACACATGATCAAGATAGAAGGAATAATGTGAAAATCAGGCCATTAGATCCTACATACAGGGAACCAAGGATGCCATAGCATGTACAATGTGTAAAGCTGAAGAAAATTCTTCTAAGGAATGAAAAGGACCCAAGAATTTCACCATTTTCGTTTGATTTTGATAAATTTAATGATGTACCGCAACTAATGGAGAGAAAAAGCCGCTCAGGGAGAAATAGGCAGATACAGGACTTTACGGTAAAAACAAAGAAGACGGTAAAGGAAGTGGAAAAGAAGAAACTGGCCAGGGGCCAAAAAGGGACGAAATCAGTTAAGAAGAATAACAACATTATATTAAGTGCAAACAAGGATGCACAATAAGCGTAAACAAGGATACGTATATAAGTGTTAACGAGGATACTTATTCAAGTACAAACAAGGATGTACATAGGAAGAATTATCAGCTGACCAAGAAGACAAAGGAAACCAGGTCGAAAGATATCAAAAACAGAAGGATATCAAACAATGCAAGAATGTCAAATTCAGGGAATTCGACATCCAGGTCAATTGATATTAGGGGAATATCAACAAATTCAGAAATGCAGATTATAGGAAAAACAGGAGCCAGATCGCAGGATGTCAATAACGAGACGGCATCTAGAGAGTATAAAACAAGGAGTGGACGTGTGAGCAAACCACCACTGAGATTTCAGTCTGTCAATATATCTTCGCTCGACAACAGTTGCGCCCCAGGAACCTTAAAGATTAAAAAAATCGATAGTACAAATAATAAATTTTCTTCTGTTTTATCTATATATATTTACAGAGAACAATGGAGCGTTACTTGAAAAACTTTGACAAGGAGGAAAGCAATTCTGGAAGTAGAGGACATAGGAGTGCATGAGATCGAGCCGAAATTGCCAATATGAAGAGGCAGGAGAAGATTTACAAACTAAGGACGAGAATTGACGACTTACAAGGAGGCATCAACTGGAGAAATTACGAAATCATGAGATTACAAGACAAGCTGGAGGAGTTGAACCGAGGAGCAGTGATGCCAATACCAGAGAAAGAAGGCACCCACCACGCACATGTATGCACAAAATACCCAACCAGTTCCGGAAACTGTCATGAGAAGATCGCCATTCATCTTTACTTTTCAAATGCGTGGGTCAACAGATTGAACAAGCGCTACGTGGTGAACGGATCCATAAAACTAGGAGTTTTTATTATAGCAAACAATACAACACGAAGCTTTGACCCAGAGCTCGCGTTCAAATTTTATTGCTGTTACATAGTTAATTGTAGAATCAAGGGGATGTGGACCCAGTGGGAGATCGGCGAGTTAAAGGGACAAGTACGGGGGATACTACGATTGTGGGAAAACAAAAATATCATGACACCAAAGATGTTATACGAGCTACAAAATCAACATTTTCGAGAAGGATGGTGTCATTTCTGCAGGGATTTTTTATTGACTTTGGACGCAAATCAACACGCGGTAGATCGAGTACGAGAGGAATGGCTTTAAAGTTAAGCAAATGAGGAAAATTGGGACGTTGATCCAGCAGATGAAGCAACTCCAGATGATTTACAGAAAGAATTGGAAGCACAACTGGAGGAGATCTACATCCTACGGAAAATGTAGACCCGGACGTGACGGAGGAGAGCGGCTTCGCGGAAGACGACATAAATTCGAGTGAAAAGGAAACAGCTGAAGCGGGGACTCATACAGATCCTGTGCCCACCATAGAACAAGTGATGGACTACTTGGCCCAGACGGCGATTATGGGGGACGCGGCTCAACAGCAAGATTAAGATGTTAATATTAGGAATATTTTATCTTTTATAAGCAGGGACTTATTAATTTAATTCAGGGAATGAATTCCTCTTTTGGGCCATGGGCCAATTAGATATTTAAATTCAAGGAATTTATATTTAGTCTAGGACTATTTCAATTGTGTGTAGAAATTTTATTTATAGTCAGGGACTATTTTAATGGTATGCAACTCAGTGCTTCTTGTTTGACTGTGCCTCGCCTTACGCTAAAACCCTGTTTAAGCTTTTCAACCGTGAATTTGATATTCATGATGTTCTTGTTACAACCTTGATTATTTCTAAATATTACTATAGGTTACACAAGTCGTCATTTGTGCACAAAGCAAGCAACTTGTGGAACAGTATGCCTAAGTCAATTCGTATCTTAAATAATCGTGATGACTTCAGTCTCTCTGTACAGAAATAACTCACATCCAACCGTTAATTTACATTATTTGTTCAACTTTATTATTTTAATTATTCACTATGTTTAGTGATCCTGTTACGTTGCGTCTTATGGTCATTTATAATTAGGTTAAATGTCTTGTCTGTAAAACCAGCAATTTATTGAAGAGACTGACAATAAAGCTTATTAAAAATAACAATAACAATGCAAAAATTTATAATATTTCTAGTCAGAGACTATTTTTTAAATTTTGAGAATTTTATTTGGGAGTCAAGGACCACCCTACTAATAATTTTCTTCCTTTGACGAGCTTTAAAATTGAGGACAATTTTGTTGAAGTGAGAGGATTGTTATATAGTGCGGGAAGCACGACATTCAAATTATTAGATCGTCGTTGAATTATTTGATGAGCATGAATTCATTAGGCAATCAAGGTTAAGTACAAACGTGTTACTATGAGTCATGTTCAAATATGAGTTTATGTAGCACATTGCTAATTGCATTCTAGGTTAATGTCAAAATTTTTGTTATGTGTTATGAGTTGAAAAACGTATTTTATGTATCAACACGAGGTCTAATTTGTAGCAGCATGGGACTTCAAAAGTATTTTTATTCCAACCGAGCTCTCGAGTTCACTCTTGACTTTACTGAATAAAACCTGTTATTTACATCTGTTACTTTAACTCTCCGCTCTCCAAGTATCTCTTTATTTCACAAAATATCTAGCATCACTCACTAATTTTAACGATATATTCATTACTCTAAGGAAACGAGTTTAGGTTTGTGTGAAAATTAGTTGCGTATGTATGTAGTTTTCAATTTTTTTGCATGTTTACTTTTAATCGTAGTTGTAATCTATTTAGCCTTTATGTTAGAACCTGTTTAATGGAAATGTTAGCAGTTGTTTGCCGTTCCAAAGTTGGAAAAGGTTTATGTCAAACTACTCACAGTTTTTTGAATATTTCCCTCTTTTTAGTGTAAGTTAAATGGTCCCTGTTGCAGGCCAAAAAAGTAATGACCAGTGGTCCTTTTTGTTTGTAAAAACTACATCAATTTTAGCATCAATGAGTCCGGGAAAAAAATCATTTAACCCTGTATCTTTTACCTCCTCTCAAAACTCTTTAGTGACCGACTATGAGCCCTGTTTTTGAATAAAAAAACTTCCTATTTCGAATCTGACAAGCGAGCCAACCACTTAGGCCACATAATTTATAAACGACGTTATACTGAGTATGTATGATTATTGAGAATTTGAACCTCGCGGTTATGTCTCTTATTAATCAGTTGCTCTACAATGTGGTTCCTGGTGGGCATGTATGAACATGTCACTGAAGTTCCGTATCGCATTTACTTATCTTTTTAAACATGGGTTAGTGTATACTTACTTACGACCGAATGTCAGCGGATTGATTATACTCCTTTACAGGAGATATATCATACGTCTTCCCGCAAGCAGAGGGATTGAGCACAGGTAACTCCACTAAATTATCTTGAGCCGCCAAGTCAAGAAGAGAAAGGGATCCGCCAGTACTCAACGCCCACCAGCCACAACTCAATGCGAAAGTTATTGGGTCGTGACCCCTGTAGCTACAGAGCAGAGAGAGTGGGAATGAATGTATTGAACTATATGATCCCTCCTATGTTGAGAAGAAAATTAATTATGAAAGGACATTTTAATACACAAATTGGAGAGAATGGTGAACTTGAACAAGAACTGGTTGATGCAAGTAATCTTTCCAGTTAACGTACATCAAATGACGAAGTAATAAACTCTACCGCTCCGTATTTTCTTTTATTTGGTGAGCAGTGGTTATTAGCAATTATAAATGAAAAAGTGTCTCCTGACATTCCGGCTAACTTTACATATGTAAGCAGTATTGGAAGGTCAGTCATAGATTATTGTTAAGTTCATTACAACATAATTAATATTGTGCAGAAATTTGAGTGTCTAGACATTAATGATTCTGATCATGTACCTATCTTACTAAGTTTAAAAAATTTAAATGTGCAATGCAGGTCAAAACTAGCAACTAGTTGTAAGAAAAAAATTAAGTTAAGTAAAGAACAAATTCTAGTAAATAGTGAAGCTATGAAAACCTTTACAATTGTTGATGAACAAAAAAATATTATTGTAATTTCAAATGCTTTAATTGAAAAAATGTTTAATGTTTTAAATATTTAAAATTTTGTTGCTTATAGAATACCCAAGTTATGTATAAGAAATAAACCATGATATAACAAAGTCTGTAAGGAAGCAAAACGCAACATGCAGTCATGTAGAATGAAATGCAAAAAATTCGATTATATGTTTGAAAATTATATCACGTTTAGGGACGCAAATAGAAATTTCAAAAAAGTATGTAAGCATGCCAAATCAGAGTACTATGCAGAAATTAAAGATAGGCTAGCAAACATTAAAAACAGTAATGAATTCTTGAAAACTGACAAAATTTTCAAAGACAGATCAAATATTAGTATTATTATTATAAGCGTTTGTCAATGGAAATTTTTTTATACGAGTATCATGCCTCCTACAAATTTATCAAACCTGGACTTATACGTGGTTGATGATGAAGTTGTAAATAAGGAAATAACAATGTATGAGCTAGCTCAGGCAATTCTGGAAGCAAAACTAAATAAATCCCCTGGTCTTGATGGCATATTCAATGAGTCACTTAAAAGTTTGCCGACAAATTAAAGACAAGAACTATTAAAGCTATTTCAAAAAATCTTACAAGAAGAGAAATGTCTAAACAATTGGTCAGAAATTGAAATAGGTACATTATTCAAAACAGCAGACACAAAAAACACAGCCAACTACAGATGAATTGCATGATTTAGCTGCGTCCTATAACCTTTTACTCATTTCCGTAATTGGCTATGATTAATTTGTGATGCTTATATTTGCCCTCCTAATTGTTCTGCTCAGTGCCTGTGTTACAGTATTGCCCCCGTAATTTGCTATGCCTACGCCTATGCTTTTTTAGTGCCTGCTTAGCGCTTGTGCTATGGTATTGCCCCCAAAACTCTCTCTGCTCAGTGCTTGTGCTTTATTATTGCCCTCGTAACTCCCTATGCTCAGTGCTTGTGCTTCATTATTGCCTTCGTAACTCCCTATGCTCAGTGCTTGTGCTTCATTATTGCCCCCCTAACTCCCTCTACTCAGTGCTTGTGCTTCATTATTGCCCCCTAATTTAGCTCTGGTGAGTAAATATAGCTTAGTGTCAACTCTGAGACTGGCCGATCCAATGAAAAGTCTACGATTTACCCTGTCACGTGCTTTTAGTACCTGTAACCTAGTAGAACTTATGATCAACAGTTTAGATCCCTTAACTTCTCAATAGCAGTTTTTTCTTACTAAATCATCACAAAATTATCCCGTAAATGATGCCTATATGTTTGACATCGACAAAATAAATAAATTATTATTACTATTAAATAAAACTTTTTGAATCAGTTACAATGGCCACACTCCTTTATAACAGCGGAATATGGTGCCTTAGATATGGTAATCAAATTGAGCCGGTCCAAACACGCTTCATTAAATCACTTTTTTCTCTCCCCAAGAATACTCCAGATTATTTCGTACGGCTTTACGCTGGAAGATATAAACTGGAAATTACAGTCCTAAGACAAGCATTAATTTACTTAAGTAAGATACTTAAAATGGAATCCCACACATTATATATGAAAGACTTTTATATCTCGATAAGAACTCTATAGAAAACTATGGTACTTATAATTGGGTGAAACAACTTAAACAAAAGCTTATGGCTCTGGTTTTGGTAAACTTTGCCTCAACTTTACTAGTGACATCATTAAATCGGAAATGGACATTATCATGAAAAAAGCGGCGCAGATCTTCTACAAACGTGATTTAGAACAAGCTTTTCTTTCAAGTTACAATCCATATTATTTTTTTTATGCAAAAACCAGTCTAGTAGCTAGTTATCTTAACAAACGCGTATCTAATAATAAAACTATAATAATGGCTCAACTTTGATTAGCCGAATCAAATAATGTAACCCTTAGAATCAGGAAGGACAAAATCAAACTAGTTTCAACAAATAAATACAAAGCATGCGGATACGGGGTCCCAGATTCCCTGATACATTTTCTCTTTGCGTGCCCAACGTTTAACAATCATAGAAATAAACATTTAAATGAATAAACGGTAGGAGATAAAGACGCTAATTGTAAATTAAATCATTTATTACAGAGACAGGATAAACAAGTGCTACACAATGAATTATACTTTATAAACGCTGTTTTAGTTAAGAAATTGAATGCTTTAGGCTAGGATGGTGAAAGTATCTTATTGTAATCAACAAGAACAGTAAATTATCTTATAATAATTTGTGTGTGGGCCTAGGCCCAAATATGCAATAAATCAAATACATACGTACATACAAATTAAACTATATGAAACATACAGTGAGAGGCAGTAGGTACCTACAATAAGCCATCCAACATCTCTATCTCAGACAGTAGAACTGTCACAGATGAATGTATGGAAAGCAGCCACTCACTTTACTTCTCCACAACACATCTTTTCTCCCCCCACCCAGCAGCCAGGGAAAATCACCAACACCAACTCCAATCCTGAGCGTGACCAGCTGGCTGGCCCGACTGACAATCAGTGGTAAGACCATGCCGAAGCATGGTTGTAGGACTAGATTTTAAAAACCAAGGAAAAATTTCAATATATTTTTTGTATGAAACCTAACAACCTTAAACGGAAAAAAAACTTAAAGTTAGAATGCTAGTTTGGCGGCAAGAAATTTTTGAATTTACGAAATTAGCATTGCTTAAATGAAGAAACTCATTTATTTCAACTTACCAGCCGGATGCCAGTTTTTATTTAAATTTCAAATAGTTATGCTTGTTTGGTAGAGAAAACGATGGTCTTTCTGAAACTGCTTTCGAAATTGTTATAAAACAATATATACTGTTCCAACGAATTTTGAAAGTTTTCGACATTTTATTTATTTTTCCTAGTCACCTTATCGGCGGGAGTACGCAGCAGAAATTTCACCTCACCGCTAAGCATGCACTATCGGATAGTCTATGCTTGTACATTTTGCTGGGCTGTTTGTTGATAAGTAATGGCAAACTTTAGTAAGTGATGGCCAGTTTGAGTTTAGTACGTGATCGCAAATTTCTATTTAGTAAGTGATGGCCAATTTTACTTTAGTACTTTAGTTCTTTCTCCCCATTATTCTCCATTTATTACATGCCCGCGTACTTCTCAAACTGAGACCCGCGTAATATTACCGGCCCGCGCATTATCATAGAATATACGGTAATCCCAAGCAAACATTTCGTAAAAATTTGACTAAGCCAAGATCATGGTAAAATCTTAACCCTCCCAAGCCTGTGATCCAATAAAAGTCAGGGTGCAGAAGCCGATCTTTTGGACGGTAGGTAGAAGATTTTAATGAACAAATCATGGTGAATATAAAATCTCACAAATGCCTTACAACAAGATTGTACTTACTTCTTTAGTATGAAAGACTTTCATAAAACACATTTAACCCGCATAAAGGTAAAGCCTTAATTCCCGGCTAACCTGAAATCAAAACTGATCCCAGACATGTCTGTGATCATAGCAAAATCAGGTTAAGTCTGTGGTCAAAACAAACTCCAAGCGCTCATGCGGGAAAAACCTAACCCGGGCAATCCTTTTATCAAAGGTTAGCCCGGCCAAGGTTGTGATTATAGCTTATCCTGGGCACGTTTTTGGCCATAGCGTAATGCGGGCTACTATCTGGTCAAAGCCAAAACTTACCTTGAGCAAATCTGTGGGCAAAGCTCAACAAATTTAATAGTATGGGCAAAGCATTAATTTTACGCAAGCCTCTGGTAAATGTGTAATCGAGAAAATACTGTGATAAAACATCCTGTGTCGGTCTGTGATCGAAGTATTTAACTATAGCGTTACACGGGTAAGTCACTGATCAAAACTCACCCCGAGCAATTCTGATTCCATGCTGTAACCCTGGCAAAGCCCTGTCAAAACTTACTTCTAGCACGCATATGGGAAAAACTTAACCCTGGCGGAGTTGAAATTACAGCTTACTCTTGGCAAGTATCTACTCAAAACTTACTCCTACAAACCCTATGGTAATTACTTACTGAGTGGAAACATTAATTAAATCATATACCTGGAAAGCCTCAAGTCGATTTAACCAAAAAGTGAAGAATAGATATAACTTACATTTAATTGCAACCCATCGGGTTGCTAACCTGCTGGTAATTATTATTATGCAATAATTCAAAAGTTAAAAAAAAATAAAAGTTGAGTAACAAAAAAATCTTTTGTTGCTGATAAACTAAAACTTATTATCAACAACAAGGTTGAGCCACTAAACACACACTCTCACATTTAGGTCAGTCACACAAAATGTGCAAAGTATACACAACAAATATTTTGTAAAATAAATGGTTGAATTATTTAAAATGAAATATAACGTACGAATATTAATATTAGTGAAAAGAGACTTGGCGTAATGTTGCGAGTCATGAGCCACCGTTAAATTTTTAAGAAAAAGAAAGGATAAATAATTTTCTATATAAATATAATAATTCAAGATCAAGAAAATTTGTAGAGTTGTGCTAATTAGTTTGAAAAAGGCTCGAGCCGCTATTTTAGTCCATAGGATCAAAAGGATTTATAGAAAATGTATCAAATAGAATGAACCATATATAAATTGAGGGAGAATTGAATACTTTATAGAAATAGAGACCGTGCTAATATGGTAACGAATCACTCTTAAACCGCCATTTTTGTCCATAGGATCAAAATGATGGCAAAGGAAAACAAATTTTATATATAAAAAAAATACAAGAGCGAGGAAAAAAAGAATCTCTTTTGGCTAAATTTTTTGTTTAAGAATTCAAATCCTTAATATATGTGTGCAAAAATAAAACAAACTAATTGCCGGAGAGGCGTGCTGATAGGTAAGCCCCGAAATGAGAACACCATTTTGGTATACAGGACTTTGGGGGGAGGGATATCTGAATGAAGGGGAAAAGGGGAATTATCGTAATTCAGTATAGCCGGAGTTGTATTACTATATAACGTAAATGATGTACGATGTCTGTCTGTCTGTCTGTCTGTCTGTCTGTCTGTCTGTCTGTCTGTCTGTCTGTCTGTCTGTCTGTCTGTCTGTCTGTCTGTCTGTCTGTCTGTCTGTCTGTCTGTCTGTCTGTCTGTCTGTCTGTCTGTCTGTCTGTCTGTCTGTCTGTCTGTCTGTCTGTCTGTCTGTCTGTCTGTCTGTCTGTCTGTCTGTCTGTCTGTCTGTCTGTCTGTCTGTCTGTCTGTCTGTCTGTCTGTCTGTCTGTCTGTCTGTCTGTCTGTCTGTCTGTCTGTCTGTCTGTCTGTCTGTCTGTCTGTCTGTCTGTCTGTCTGTCTGTCTGTCTGTCTGTCTGTCTGTCTGTCTGTCTGTCTGTCTGTCTGTCTGTCTGTCTGTCTGTCTGTCTGTCTGTCTGTCTGTCTGTCTGTCTGTCTGTCTGTCTGTCTGTCTGTCTGTCTGTCTGTCTGTCTGTCTGTCTGTCTGTCTGTCTGTCTGTCTGTCTGTCTGTCTGTCTGTCTGTCTGTCTGTCTGTCTGTCTGTCTGTCTGTCTGTCTGTCTGTCTGTCTGTCTGTCTGTCTGTCTGTCTGTCTGTCTGTCTGTCTGTCTGTCTGTCTGTCTGTCTGTCTGTCTGTCTGTCTGTCTGTCTGTCTGTCTGTCTGTCTGTCTGTCTGTCTGTCTGTCTGTCTGTCTGTCTGTCTGTCTGTCTGTCTGTCTGTCTGTCTGTCTGTCTGTCTGTCTGTCTGTCTGTCTGTCTGTCTGTCTGTCTGTCTGTCTGTCTGTCTGTCTGTCTGTCTGTCTGTCTGTCTGTCTGTCTGTCTGTCTGTCTGTCTGTCTGTCTGTCTGTCTGTCTGTCTGTCTGTCTGTCTGTCTGTCTGTCTGTCTGTCTGTCTGTCTGTCTGTCTGTCTGTCTGTCTGTCTGTCTGTCTGTCTGTCTGTCTGTCTGTCTGTCTGTCTGTCTGTCTGTCGGTCTGTCTGTCTGTCTGTCTGTCTGTCTGTCTGTCTGTCTGTCTGTCTGTCTGTCTGTCTGTCTGTCTGTCTGTCTGTCTGTCTGTCTGTCTGTCTGTCTGTCTGTCTGTCTGTCTGTCTGTCTGTCTGTCTGTCTGTCTGTC